>BHFT01014299.1:0-57491 GCA_004320025.1 Laticauda laticaudata
TGAACAGCACATATATATATATATTACACACACACACACACACACACACACACACATATTAAAAAGACAAGTGACAAGAAGAGCAGAATTCAAAATAAGACTTAAAAAAGAGGGCAAAACATGGGTCCACAATCATGCTGTCCTTGAAGCCTGGGAAAATCAGATCTTCAATAGTTTTTCTGGAGGATATAAAGATGGGAGCCCCTTATAATCTCTGGAAGGGTATAATTCCAGAGGGTAGGAATTGCAGCGCAATAAAAATGCTTTCTGAGCCCTAGAAAATGGCATTCTTTAACTGACAGGATGTAGATCCAGTATAACAAACGTACACTTAATTTAAATTTATAGTTAAATAACATTAACTCTAATGAATTTATAGCAATAGCACTTAAACTTGTATACCACTCCATAGTGCTTTACAGCACTCTGAGAAGTTACAATGTCAGCATATTGCTCCTAACAACCTAGATTCTCATTTAATTGACCTCTGACAGATGGAAGGCTGAGTTAATGTAAGTTAGTGGATATTGAATTTATTAATTATTGATGATTTCTTTGCTATTTGTTACAATATTCTGTATTTTTTTAGATATACACCACTTGATTTTGCTCTGCTGGGAGGTCATCACGAAGTAATTCAGTTCATGTTGGAACACGGTGCATTATCTATAGCTGCCATTCAAGATATTGCAGCTGTCAAAATTCAGGCAGTTTACAAAGGATACAAAGTTAGAAAAGCTTTTCAAGACAGGAAAAACCTTCTAATGAAGCATGATCAATTGAGGAAAGATGCTGCTGCCAAGTAAGTTTGATATAGGTCAATAACCTGAAGAATATTTTAATGTTTTAATGTGTAAATTCCTGCATTCATATCTGAATATATGAAGGTATATGTTACAAACTAAATGCTGTTCTGAATAAGCTTTATACTTCTAAATGGTTTCTACTGAATTCTCTGGTAAACTAAGTTATTGCTATAGGGAAAAATAAAATATTCATCATGTGATTATATATTGGGGAAGCAATAGAAAGAGAGGGAGACAGGGGGAGGTGGGCAAGCAGGCAGATCTGCAGAAGGAAGTGGTGACCCAGATCAATACTGTTGCACATAGAGGCAAACAACTGTTTCAAATATTAATTGTTTTTTTGCACACCCTTAAGTCAATGGAAAGCTGTCATGTCCCCATTGCCAAATCTTCTCCTATGTCTGTTTCAATGCTCAGATCTTAACAGATTTTATATGACATTGCCTTTAGATATTGTGGGAATAAAGGGGAAATACTACTGTAACATAATATAGCTAAGGACAAGTTAAACCTGTCTCAGGCTGAAAACGAAATAAAACAATATAACGGGGTCACAATTGAAAAGAGAAACTTGGTATAGCCAGGAAAAAGCCCCCAAACAACTTTTTTGTTTCCATTGATACTGCTACAGCTCTTGTTTTCATAACTAGCTG
The DNA here is from genome assembly GCA_004320025.1 of Laticauda laticaudata. NCBI lineage: Eukaryota > Metazoa > Chordata > Lepidosauria > Squamata > Elapidae > Laticauda > Laticauda laticaudata. Next base: position 1,460 of record BHFT01014299.1, read on the forward strand.
ATAATCTAGTGTTGCCCAGGTATTTATTTATCCCAATCCTGTATTAGACAGAAAAATCCTCTAGTCAGGATTCACACTGTTGTACTATCTCTGAAGATCTATTCTTCCCAAATTTCTCTCTACATGAAAGCATTCAGTAATTTTTTAAAAAAAAACCTAGTAAGTGAGTGGTAAATAATTTTAACAAGTTTATTTTATGTTGTTTTAATGATCAAAATTTTAATAATCCCAATTTTAATAATCCCAATTTCCCTTCATGTTTTTTTCTCTTTTTCTGTTAATATCTCTGTAACATTTTTTAAAAAAACAGCTGTTGAATATTCTATGTGTTAAATACAATGACAGATGGCTAAGAGAGGGATTTGAAGTTTATTTTTAACATTGGAATAATTTGTTGATTGTTTTATACACATGTGTATACATTTGTGTGTGATGGGTCAATTTGATTACTAGATAAATCAATTTTCACATCAGGGATATTTGTTTATGTAATATAGCATTTTTGTTAATTACAATGGCATTTAGACTTATTTACCACTTCACAGTGCTTGCCAGCCCTCTCTAAGTGGTTTACAGAGTCAGCATATTTCCCCCAATAATCTGAGTTCTCATTTTACCCACCTCGGAAGGATGGAAAACTGAGTCAACCTTGAGCCTGATGAGATTCAAATTGCCAAATTGTAGGCAGCAGTACTGCACTCTAATCACAGTGACATTCTAACCGTGGTGATGCTCTTTATACTATTTCTAGACCCATTTTGTAAGGGGAGGAGAATATATTAGATTTTTTTATGTATGTTTCAGCATATAGCTGGCATGGATTTATTTATCTTTAACATTAGATGTATTTGGTATTTGAGATTTTCTTCTTTTTTGTACACATTTGTTGTTGTTTTGGATGTTTGTCAGTCTGGGGTTGTTGTTTTTTCTTGTCTGTGTTTTATATTTTATCTTTCTTCAAACATGTTACTCTTTGAGGGAAAATTCCTTAATTTAAGAATTTGAGAAATATGTCCAGACCTGGGTTAGTGCCTTGAGTGCCCTGAGAACTCAAGGGCAAGACTGAGCGCTTGCATCCTCCCTTTCAGCCTTGCCTGCACCACCACCCCTCCCCCGCCACAGAAGCTGATGCATGAAGAAGTGTGGAAAAAGTTTGCAGGAAGTAATTTCCGATACAGATACAGATACAGATAATTTGAGTTGGAAGGGACCTTATAGGTCAATTAGCCCAACCCCTCTGCCTACGCGAGAGACCCTACAACCATTTCTGACAAATGGCAGTCCAATCTCTTCTTGAAGGTCTCAAATGATGGCGCTCCCCCAACTTCCGAGGGCAAGCTGTTCCATTGGTTGATTGTTCTCACTGTCAGAAAGTTTCTCCTTATTTCCAGGTCAAATCTCTCCTTGTTTAGTTTCCATCTGTTATTCCTTGTCTGGCCTACAGGCACTTTAGAAAATAGCTTGNTAGCCAAGCCCAGTTCCTGCAATCATTCATTGTATGTTTTAGCCTCCAGTCCCCTAATCATCCTGGTTGCTCTTCTCTGTACTCTTTCTAGAGTCTCAACATTTTTTTTATAATGTGGTGACAAAAACTGGATACAATACTCTAGGTGTGGCCTTATGAAAGCTTTATAGAGTGGTATTAGTACCTCACTTGATCTCAATTGTATCCTTCTGTTAATGCAATTTAGGATTGCATTAGCTTTTTTGGCTGCTGCTGCACCCTGCTGGCCCATATTTAGCTGGTTGTCCACTAAGACTTCAAGATCCCTCTCACAGTTACTGCTATTGAGCCTAGTTTCCTCCGAGTCCAACTTCTGCCTTGACAAATCTTTGGAGGGGAGGAAGGGGTGGTAGGAGAACTACATAAGGAAAAGCTACCCTAACAAACCAGCATCCTTACCACACACAATTGGAAACGGGGATTCCCTTCTGAGAAGGGCCAACTTCCCTCATGCAGAATCAGGGAACACTGCTCCCCTGCCTCTTCCTCTTATTCAGAGATCTGTCAAGACAGAAGCTTCCTGCAAGTTTTCTCTTGTGTGCTTCCACATACAGCAGCGGCATCCTCCACCTTTTGCTTTGCTGGGAAGGGGCACCAGATCGAGAAATGCCAACAATGTCTAGGATTGGGACAAGAAAGTCTCCTTTGGCTGCACACACACGCACCATTCCAAGCTTGTAGACTTTTATCCACATTTCAGCTTACAAACTGCCAATAATGCCTGGACTTGCGTAGAAGGCGCTTTCCTTTCTTTGTGGATACAAGTTCCCAGACATGGAGTGTGTGTGTGTACATGTACATGCATATTCGCACTTGGCTGCCAGCAGTTTGGGGAGGCAAGGAGCTTATGGGGCACCAAATTGTCCCCATGTTGAGTTAGCCAGTGTGACTTGTTCCATTCTGAGTCAGCAACACCCAGTGAGCAGCATCAAGCTGGCCATGTCTATCTAAACATAGCAACCTGACTACTAGCCCTTTGAGGGCAACCATAATGCTGATCTGGCCTTTAGTGAAATTGAGTTTGACACCCAGGATCTAGATGCTGCTGGACTGGATCAGCTACCATACCAAATTTGAAAGTTGTTCGTAAAGGTCACACTGGCCGACGGATGCAAAACGTTTGTAAAAAGAACACAGTGGACAAGAAAAATGTTCCATCCATTGTTATCCGCTCTCAAAAGGGGCAAAAATTTGCATAACCAGACGCGGATAAACCAGAAAAGGAACGACGGCGGGGCTGAGCCAGGGCGATGGAAAGCGGGTGCTCCACGGAAGCACTATGCGGATGGAAGCAGATGGGAGTGGATGGCACATCGCAAGGCTTCCAAGGGCCGCAGCAACGCGATTGGAACGGAAGAGCGGATGCCAACTGGACGCCAAGCGGATGAAGCGGTTATTGCAGAGTGGAAGCTCTAGTGGGATGCCTAACGGATAACCTAGGATTACATTAGCGTTCATGCCGCACACATGGCGGAGAATGCATTGCATCAGCCCCATGGATTAAGGGAGGCAGCTCCAAGCGGTCACCATCAGAGCGAAAGACCTGCTTTCCAGACACATCGACTGCCTTGCCAGTTGGCCTGCCTGCATGCCTGCCTGCGCCTTGCTGCTGCCTCTGCCCTGCGCAGCCGCCTTCACGCCTCCGTCCAGCCTGCTGATCTGGCCTCCTGGCCAGCCTTGCTGCCAGCCTGCCTTCCAGCCTCCCTGCCAGCTTGCGCCTTGCCAGCCTGCCTTTGCCAGCCTTGCTGCCAGCCAGCAACCGCACAACCAATGTGGGAAGAAAGAGGAAGCCTCAGCCATTGCTGCTGCAGCCCTGGCAAAGAGGGGATTAGGGCCACTCCCACCCTGGCCCTACTCTTGCTTTCTGTGGGGCTTCTGCAGCACGGGCTCGCTCTTTCTGGGGCTGGGGCTTCTGCTGCTTCTGTTCTGGAGGAAGCTGAATGCTGAATGCTTATGGCGGGTGGTGCTTTCTGGGTGCTTACTCTGCTTGATGCTGCTTCGCGGTGGTCTTTCTGGCTCGTGCTTACTCTGCTGGATGCTGCTTCTTGGCCGGTTGGTGCTTCTGCCTGATGCTGCTTCTGGAGGAGCTGCTGCTTGCTGCTTCTGGTGGTGGTGCTTTGCTGGCTGCTTACTCTGCTGATGCTGCTTCTGGCAGGTGTTGCTTTCTTGCTCGTGCTGTACTCTGATGATGCTCGCTTCTGGCGGTGGTGCTTCTGCTTATGCTGCTTCTGGAGGATGCTGAAATGCTGCTGCTTCTGGCGGTTGTGCTTCTGCTGGTGCTTTACTCTGCTTGATGCTGCTTTCTTGGCGGTGGTGCTTCTGCTGATGCTGCTCTGGAGGAGCTGATGATGCTGCTTTCTGCCGGTGGTGCTTCTGCTGGTAGCTTAATCTCTCGTTCGCCTGCTCCATCATCCTGAATACGGTCCTGCTTTTGTCCACTGCTCCACCTCTAACAGAAAGGCAGAGAGCCAGGACAGCGAGGGGCAGAGTCACACTGTTCTGCTCGCGTGTGATAAGAGACACGTCATCAGGAGCAGCATAGATATCCTCTCTCAGCTGCGTCCACACGACTCCTCATCCTCCAATCTCAAGCCTTCTCAACCTATGTAACAGACCCTACGACATGGGGGAACCAGTACCAGCGTAGTGAAGCCCGGATCACCGATCTGCTTCCACAACTCTCCAGATCCAGTATGAACTGCTCCAAACCGTTCCAGGTCTGCTCTCCACGCCAGGTGATGTCTCCCATTCCAAGGCTTTTTCACAGGCCTCACCTACAGGGCTACGGCTACCAAGGAGGGTCAGCAGCACAGGGCAGCAGCCCTTCCAGTTCAGGCCAGACTCATCAGACGCCATCCATTGCACCGTTCCATGATGGCACCGATGCCCAGCCACTTGGATGCTCACCAATGCCACCATGCCCCAAAAACTGATGCACCACACCACAGTGCCACCCACTCACCGATGCCACCCAGCCAGTCCTCACGACAGTGCAGACAGCAGAACAGCCCAACTACACTTGCTCTCTCTCTCCACCCCACAGCCAAACCGCGCTCAGTACATCTGTCATCGGTATTGGGCTGCACACCCATGGTATGAGGAAGGAGCTCTCAACATCACGGGGCTGAGCCAGCTGTCTGAAGAGCTTCTCAACATACTGTCACCTGTTGTCTTCTCGGGGCAGGCACCCCAGTGGCGCTTCAGACAGCACTCCAGCAGCACGCCACCTCCACAGCCACCTGGCCTTCACCCCTGAGACTTGGGGCAACCTCTGAGTGACAGAGAAGAGTTGAAGAGACTGGGTAGTATATTCTGTAGACTTTTATTTGGACATTTGAACTTGGCGTCAGTTTTTTTTTACAGCTTGTTATTAATAAGATTATCTTTGCTTACACACTTCTTCATTTTATTTTGTAAATAAAGGTCTTGGTGGAAACTTTTTGAGAAATGGTTTAGCCTTGATGCTTGTCGGCAGATAGGTTAAGGATAGCAGTGGGATGGGCAGGCGAAGCTTTGGAATGGTTGAGATATCTGTGAGATTGGGTTAAGAGTAGCTGTGGGATTGGTGAGATAGCTGTGGGGATGATAAACCCCAGTGGCAAGCATAGTGGGACTGTAATGGTCCACACCTCCCGGTTGCACACCTATGGCCCTTCATTATCAATCTAATGTAATCATTGATCACACATGTCAAATAAACACAACTCTTTATTAAATGCCCTGTTCATTGTAAGGGGCATCAACATACATGGCAATTCATCGTGTGATAGACAGCTGAAGGAAGCATCCATTAAGCATCTACCATCTGTCTTGCCACTCTACTGCTCCAGCTGGGGGAGTTGCACCAGTGTTTCAGGAGGTTTTGCTTGCTTCTTCCCTTCACCGGTGAGGCTCTGTTGGGCCTTGCACATCCTCAGTGTCTATAAGGTATTTGCCCTTGCCTCCATTGCCAGGCTCCATGTCCCCATTGCCTTGTATGGAGGTCCAAGACGCTGTCTGCAAAGACTGGGTAGCGGGTGCGGCATGAGATTGTGCAGTATGCAGCAAGTTCTTCCACGATCCTCCTCACGGTCTCTGGCAATTGCTTGCATGGTGGGTGAAGAAGTACCTGGTAACCTGTTGGCTGCATAGGGCGTTCTCCACCACCACGCCTATGCCCTGGACAGCCTGTAGTTGAAGATCCTCTCTTCACGGTGCAGGTCGTCTGGAAGTTGTAGGGCTTCATGAGGTTAGGTTCTTGAGGGAGAAGGCGTTATCCCCACAATTGAAGTAGGGCACATCTTGATGTGTCGTTGGGCAAGCGGGGTACTGGGATCTGGGAAGCCGATGATGAGGTTTGCGTTCCAGCCCTCTTGAGTCACTGCGTGTTATACTGGCATATGAAGTGAGCCGTTGGCCTGAGGCATCGTATATACATGAAACTTGTGTAGTCAGCATCTGACCCATGGCGGAGAGGACAATGTGCTGAGACAGGACACGCTTGTAGTTTGTTGATAGCGTGGACCCTGACTTGGCTGGGCTTTGCAGGCCACTGTGCTTGCCATCTATGCGCTACCAACAGTGTGGGGGAAGTTCCACTTCTGATACCGACTGCTCTGCAACTTTCTTCAGCCTTCTTCTAGTGGAGGGGCACTGGAGGAGTTCTCCAGGTATTCTTTCGACTGATGATGCACGCACTTCTCTGACCAAATGCTGATGGTATTGTGTGGCAACCTCCAGCCGACTGCATGCTCTGTAGTGGTCTGAGGGCAGGTGGCGCAGAGGTCAGTGCACCTTTGAGCCAGGGGTCCAGGCTGGCCGGAAGTTGGTTGCTTCTGCTTGGTCAACCTGGGTGTTCAGCCGCTGCACAAACTTCGTCAAACATGGCTGGAGCATCCTGCATGAAGTCTGGAATCAACGAGTGTCTTCATTCCTCAATGCTCCAACCATCAGCTTGTTGTACACTCTTACTCTGTGATCGATCTTCGGACCGCAGACACTTCTTCGGACGCCTTTTCTTTCACGTAGAACAAGATTGAAAGAGCCTTGTAGATGGCTTTCGCACTGTTGTAGAACCATGGTGGCTACCAAAAGGAGTGTGTGACGATCTATGTGGAGATGACTGGATGCTGTGAAGAGCAAGAGCAGATGAAGGGCTGCAGAGGTCTGCTACAGCTGGGTCTGCTGGTCTGAAAGTGATGATCCAGGTGAGTTTGCTTCCCTTTTTATAGGCAATTATAGGTTTCCCCTATGTGTCCTTTTGCATCCTCTAGGCATTCCTCTAGGCATCCTATAAATCACAAGATAGGTCCGTTTTAAATGCTTTCTTTGCGAGCTGCCATCCGCTTTATCTTTCTCCATCTGTGCTTCTTAACACTGCGCGTCGTTCTGTCTGCATCGTTCTTCTTCTCCTGCGTCCGGCTTTCCGATGGATCGCGGAATTTGAGTTGTGCGGATGCGACAGGGATGCCTAGCGGATGTAGTGATGCTGTAACATGAACGAAGTCCAGCAGAAGGTGTTCCCCGTATTGGCCTAGTGGGATTGCAGGAAGGACCGTTGGTTACATTTTCCGCTCAGAAAGTTTTTGAGCAGCTCAAAACCTTTTTGGAGAGATTGAAATGTAGTCGACAGATGCTGGGACGGATGAGAGGAAGAAAAACGGACGCAGTGAATAAACGGAAGCATCAAGCGTTAACTCTGGCAAGTGTTTTTCTCCGTTTTACATCCTCTTTCCATCCGTTGGTGCAGTGTGACAGGGGCTTAAGCAAGTAATTGGCCTGTAATTGTCTAGTGCTGCCCCTTTTGCTGGTTCTTTAATTATCAGCTAGGTTTTCCCAGATGTTAGCCACCCTTCTAGTATATTGTTAAAGTGCTAGGCAACAAGTGGGTTCGATGTTTCAACCAAAAACCATGCAGTTCATCTTCACCTGGTACTGACCAATTCTTGATCTTCCTTGCTCTTTTCTCTTCCATTTTTGCTTTTCTTACTAGTTCCTTCATTTCAACTTCTTTTTTTATTCTTATTCACCTCTTTTAACCAAGCTGCATCCTTGCTGTATTGCTTTGAGTTAGCCCATATTAAAACTACACTGTTTCTTCCTTGACAGATACTGACTGATTCACTGCAGTTTCTCCATTGATAGATTGGTAGAAATGTTTCTGACTGGATTGAAATCAGAGGTTCTACCTATAATTAGTTATTTGAGTATTATATCTTTTGATCTTCTTGTCTATAACTGTTATTTGCTGTTTGATCTTTCTTATTTCTGAGTGGTATTTCTTGATTTAGGTCTTTTGGGGTCTTCTTGTTCTTCAGCTTCTTTTTTTTCATCTGTTCTAGCTTGCTTGAAACTGATCTCAACTTGCTGATTTTATCTTCCAATCTAATCTTCCATTTTTGTGGCCCATCTCTCAGAGCCTCAATTGGCTGCTAGGAGGCTCCTGCCTTGGGGTGAATTGCTGGAATACATTGATCTCTCTGCAAAATACCCATGATGGGGGGATAGAAGTGGAGGGCCAGGCATAGGAGAAACGCTGGCAGGGCTTCAGTGAGTCTGAATGTTTGTTATCAATTGGCTGTGGCTGGAGGATGGATGTGGCAGAGGCAAAAAAAGTCCCATTAGTTTCATATAGTGTTGGCTCAATAGGAGATAACTTGGCAGATGTTTGGATGTTTGATAGTCAAACCCTGAGTTATTCAGTATTGACAGATGAATCAGTCCAATGACAAATAGTAGTGATGATAGTGATTCTTCTTGAGAGATTTCTCTTTTGATATTAACTTCTCACACTCTGTCACCATTGTCCAGCATCCATCTCATCCATTGTATCATCAGATCTACACAAAGCTTCTGATTGTTCGATTGATTCCTGTTATTTCTAGGCACTTGATTTTCTAATCATGTGGCAGGAAGTTGAATGCCTTCTTGTAATCAATGCATGCTACATTCAAATTGATCTTCATTCTCTTGCAGTTTTCCAGAATCTTCTGATCAATTAGGATATGATATTTTGTCCCTCTATTGTTTGGGTGGTTTATTTTCCACTCGGATAGATAGAGCTTATTTTCAGCTAGATGATATTGGACTTTATCAACTATCAAAGTTAATAATTTTAAAGTTGTTGCCAGCCATTCTTCAATTTCACCTCCTTGCAGTACGTTGCTAAACTGCTTGGTGTGGACTACAAACCTTTTTAAATTAAAAAAAACATGCAGTTGATTTGCACTTGGTGCTGACCAATTCTTGATATTTCTTGTCTTTTCTCACCATTTCTACAGTTTTTACAAGCACTCTTATTTCATCTTACTGATAATTTGCAATTTGAGCTTTGTATTTTGGTTGTAGCTATTATTTGTTAATGTTCTAGCTTGTTTGGAACTGATCTCAACTTGCTTATCTTAATTTCCAACCTGATATTCCATTTTGATGGTACAATGTTAGTCTTTTTTCTGACAGGGCTTTGATTTCTTTGTCCAGGGTAAATCTTTCCAATTCTTCCAATTCTGCTTCTGTGAATCCTTTATTTTATATCACAAATAAAATAACCTCTGTTCTGTTATTTCTTACTCAGAGTGTTATTCTTTCCAGAACTGTTTCATTTGTTTCAAATATCCTCTTATTATACTTGATCTATAACAACAGATAGATCATTACATCTTTATTTTCAAGGTTTATATATTTATATATTTGCAGGATTTCTGATCTGCTTGCCCTGGTTGCTAAACCAACAATTCTGAATACTGTAGCCCATTTCACAGATTTCTCCTGCGTATAAATGAATTTTACTCACCTAATTCTTATTTTTTGGATTAATAGGAAAACTTTTGCTTGATAATTTATGTTGAATTCAAACTTAAGTATTTATACCATGTAAAGAAAAGGTATCACATATGTATATTATAAAGTAATAATATTATTGCAAAAAAATTAAATGAACTACTTTTTCAATGTCAAAGGCTGAATTATTTAGCTTTCCAAGGTGTAATTTGCAACTCACTTTGTAGCTTTTCATGCTCTGAGATTAAATGAGCTGCTTCTGAAGAGAATGCATGACAAGATAGCAATGACAGTTAAAATTAAGGCTTTTTTCTGTCACATCTCGTTGAAACTACACATTTTGGGATTGTTTCTGAAGCAAAGGAATCAATGAAGACATGCTACATAAATGGTCTGTTGTGTGTCAACAGTCACAAATCATGTTACAACAGTTAAAGTTTAAAATGGCAAATAATATTTTGATCTGACATTACCACCGTCCATTGTGTAATATTATTTTGTCTTTGCAGGTTTTATTTGTTTGCTTCTATTTTCTTAAAAAAAATCTTTGTATTTGGGCTTGTACTAGACTTATGCTTGCAACAAATTGACTGCCTAAAGAAGCCTGTCATATTATTGGGGGGCCAAATTAAATGTCTTGCCAAATAAAAATACCTCTTTAAAGGATGGAAGGGGACTAAACAATCTTGTCTTCAGAATTAAGGTGCTGCAAATAAACTATGGTTGCCTCATGTTTCCACAAAGAATTTGCTTTTGTTGTGAATGCAATACATAGGCTGCCAATCCTTATTGGAAGAGATAACCCTTCAAATATTCTTAGTCCTCAAACAAAAATATATACAGCAATTTACATTTTATTAAAGAGAAAGACAGCACAATGTATTCATTGTATTTATATATATTTTTATTCTGGGTACAGTTTATGTAGTGTTTTCCCTAAACTTTAATCCCTATAAAGTAAGGTACAATGTGGTCTGTAGTTCAGAAGTTACTTAAACCAATACTTTCATTACTACAGTGAACCATATCTACATTTTGCACAATGTATAGTAAATATGCAGTAATGTGTCATATTTTCATTAATTTTTGTTCCTGGATAAGTTTCAAAGGCAAACCTACATAGAATGTGCATTGATCCAATTTAGATTGTAACCAAAACATTAATCAGAAAAATTGACTATATATGGCCAGCAAGATTCAGGTGTGATCTTCGCACTTGTGTTGCTGGATTAGCTTTTCTTCATCTAGAACTGATTACTTGATCTGATGTTATGCTTTTAAGCTTTTTATTGCTGCTTTAATATATATTGTATTGCTTATTTTATTTTCAATATACTATGTTTTAATGTATGCTTTAAGCATTTAATTAATGTTTAATTCTTTTTAAAAAAAACAGGGATTTTATATAAGAAGCAGATTCTTTAAAATTAAGATCTAAATTCTTAGTTTATCATGATGTATGGAATTTTCTCAATCTAATTCAATATGCCAAATATTTTATATTAAATATGTAGTTAAATAATCCAGTAATTTAATGGATTAGGTCCTTCAGCTGTTTTGCGTGAATAATCTGTGATTAGCAGAAAAAAAGTACAAATAATATGTGGTTTTGATCTTTTAAAACTATTTATAACATTTTAAGAAGACCTTTGCAGTGAAACATTCAAAATAACTGTTATAACCCATTAACTCTTAAATATTATAAATATTGACTGTAGGAAACGTGAAGAAGAAAATAGAAGAAAAGCCTCAGAACAGCAGAAAGAAATGCAGAATTGCAAAACTACTAAGATCCATATGCAGCAACAGAATTTTCCAGAGTTGGAAAGAAATCATTTGAGAGTTCATACTTCACAATGCTCCAATCCACCTGTTAAAAGGCCTCCATCTGGCAACGCGTCACAAAATCAACCAGGAAAAGGCAAGAGAAGCACTGTTTTATCAAGCAAAGTGACCATAAAGAACAAAGGTCATTCAGTAGAGCTACTTGGGGAAGATCACAAAAGAAAAATGGGTTTGTAAACTCTTTTACCATTTGTTAAGCCTAAAATCAGACTCCACTTCTGAACTATAAAAAGGAGGACTGGGAAGGCAAGATTTATACCATCATATATAAATACCACAGCAACATTTGTGCTATTTGATTTGTGCCAAGTAAACAGAAAATGCATCTTGATTTATGGAAATATCAGATATTTGGTCAATGGAGGATAGTTATATTGATCATAGAAAAAGATGTATTAGTATATAAAAGTACAGAGGTACTGAAGAGAAAAGGGAAAACAAGTCACTATAGTTTTTGGGGAAAGATTCAAATGGTTGGACTGATAAAAGCCATAAAAGTTGGATAGAAAGAAATAATCAACTTAAAAGAAAATCATAGAGACCTAGAGTAAAAAAAATCATACTGACCTAAAGTAAAAATAAATTGAGTACAGTATAGCATATATAAAAAGTAAGTTAATAAAAAATGTAGCTGAATAAAGATATATGTAGGTTGTTGGTTTGAGCTCCAAGCTTGGCAATTTGTTTGCAGATGTTTCATCACCATTCGAGGAAACATCATCAGTGCGTTTTGAATTGTGCTCATCTGTCAGAACACAGGTCTTTAAATATCTTTTTATGAGATGCAAATTAGTTTGAATGTTATTTGTTCGGATATTTCTGAGTCATGCTCTTATTTCGGATTGTTTGATTGGCTGGCTGTTGTTGCTGGGCTTTAGTCTTTAGTTTTTAAGTACCAACTGTGTGAGGTAGATTGGGATTAGAGTTGTTTATCTGGGTACTTCTGAATCATGGACTGGTTTCAGCTTGTTTGATAGTTGGAATGGTTGGCTGTTATTACTGAGACATGGTCTGATTTCTTGTGAGCCGATAGGTTATAATTTTATTGCTTTACAGTGGGGTGCCTATTTGTTCATTTTTAATGCTACCCTCGGGATCATGGTTGATGCAGTTCTTTCATTTACAGCGATTGGTAGACTGGGTTGACTATTAATCATTAAAATCCTCTTTAACAAAATACTATTTGAATTAACCCCATTCATATAGTCATAGTCTCCATGTGTTTCCAGATGATGCAAGAAGCTAAGCCCCTGAGTGGTCTCCAAAAGTTTTTAAAATTCTTGCTAAAACTGTGAGGTGAACTGTGGTCTGAGATTATTCTCTCCAGGGCTCCGTGCTGTATAAATAGTTTGGTTATGGTGTGGGCATTCTGAGATTTTTTGAGAGGGCAAAAAATGCACTTGTTTAGAAAATAAACCAGTTATCACCTAAATCATGATGTTTCCCAAACTATCTCAGATAGCTGTACTATAAAATCCATTGAAAACTTTTTCCATGGGGCTTTGGGGTCCCAATTCTACAATCACCAGACTTATGATCCAGGTGATGGCAAAGGATCATGTGTGCTTGGGACCTAGATTCTTGCAGGATTGTCCTAGCTGCAGGAACTTGGTAGACAGATACCCTTTATCTCCTATATTATTTATCTCCTTTTGGCCCCCACTTTTCCTGCCAGCTTGTCTCTTCTGTGTTTCTCTTGCAGTTTCTAGAGCCTTACAAACCACAAGCCAAGTAACTTATACAGTGTTAATCCATTTGGCTAGTGGTGCATTTGAAGCGGTCTGCTGGGGGAGATCTGGCATGAGCATGACATATGCATTTAGCTATTTGGAAAGGGGTAAAACTGGTGCTACTTTGTACTGAGTTATTGTATGCTATTTCTCCGGCAATTCCACAATAAAGTTCATTGATATTTCCTTCCAGGGGACTGACAAGATGGCCATGCTGTGCAGCAGCCCTGGTGGTCTTCCAAGTAGCCTTTTTCCAGGGCACACACTGGACAGCTGACTACATAGGTCTTTATGTCCTTCATAAGTTTTCACAAATCCAAATTGCCCCACCACTTTGGTATTGTGGCTGTGCTGTAGCACCAAGGTGTGCTGGCTCGCCAGAACATACAGTTTGGTCCCCATCCATGCCAACCCATCTCCCATTGAGAGCTCATCCCTATGTTGTTGGAGTCACTCATCTTCCATTAAAGCCCCTCTTACAGTTTTTGTTAGATCTTCAGCTACTGTTGTTGGTGAATCTCATTACTGTCTCATGAGGGCTGGTGCATCTACTTGCTTAAAAGGGATGATGGAGTTGACTTCTTCTCTGGCACTTGTACTATGGCATCCTGGAGAGGGCATCTGCGAGGAAATTCTTGCACCCAGATTGAAGTCCTGAGCCCATGAAACTTGCTTGGGGAATAGCTTTCTGTGGGGTTTTAATGCTTCCAAATTCTTATAGTCTGTCCATACCTCGAAAGGAATTCTGCCTTCCAGGAGCTGCCTCCACATGAGGAGAGCCCAGTGAACCATATAGGCTTCTTTTTCGAGACAGCCCATCATCTCTCTGTCATAGAGAATTTGCAAGAAGTGTAGGCACTAGGCTATGTTTCTCCCTTCATGTTCTTCTGGAGAAGCACCACTCACACAGCCACGACACTGGCATCTGCTTGAATTATAAATGGTTTGCCTGAGTTGGGGTGCTTTAAAATGGGCTCAGTAGCAAAGAGGTTTTTTAACTTCTCAAATGCTGTTTGATACTCCAGTAAGCACTTTAAAGGTTGATTAGGTATTTATACTGAGCCAATAAAAGTTAGAGAAGCTGAAGAATCTCTGCAATTGTTTCCTTATCCATATTATCTCCCACTCTTAAGATTGCCTGTACTTTCTCAGGGTCTATTTCTACACCATTGTGCAAAATCCAGTACCCCAGCCTGGGCTTGTTTAAATCATACTTGGACAGTTTTGCATAATGCTACCCTGAGCTTCTCAAGCACTCTCCTGAACAATTTTACATACTCTTCCATCATATCAATATAGATCAAAATTTTACTAGGACTCCTTTATACAAATAATCATGCAGGACCTCATTTATCAGTTGCATGAAGACAGCCAGGTCTCCATGCAGTCCAAACGGCATCACTCGGAACTGGTAACCCAATGGGGAGTTGAATGCCATTTTCCACTCATCACCCTTCCTGATCCTCACTTGATAATATTCCTCTCTCAAGTCCAATTTTGTAAATATCCTCCTCTTTGCAAGGTGTCCCAACATGTCCTTCACTGAGCACACGATATTCTACAGACAACCTAAAGGACCCAACTTTCTTTCTTTGAATAGTACAGGGCCAACCATTTGCAGCTTTGCTGGCTGCATAAAGCCTCTGGCCAGATTCTTGTCCATAAACGCTCAGAGTTCCTCCATTTCTCCGGACAGCATTGAGTACAACTTTGGCTTTGGCAGTTTGACACAATTTCAATAGCATAGCCTGGGGGTAATGGGACAGGAGCACATCGGGTTCCCCTTCACTGAACATCTCCATTAATCACGATATTCTTTGGGAATCAGTGGTCCCAAAACCTCTTCCTTCCCCCAAGTTTATTGGCAGTTTTCACTTTCACTTTCTCAACTGAAGGCTCGTGGTGGCTCTTTAAAACTTTAACTATTGTGTTTCAGCCAGATAATTTCCTCCACATCCGCCATCCAATTCTGTCCCAATTAATGGAGAGGTTCCACTTTCTCCACCACATTAAACCTAAGAGCATAGCTTCAGTCATTGCAGTGATTACAATGAACAGAATGGTTTCTACATGAGTCTTCATTTTTAACTCCATGGGCTCAGTCAGACAGATAGTCCCACTATATTGACCTACCTAGTTGGGTTTTTATGGGGTTTTTTATGAGGTTTTTCAACTTCCTTAGCCTCATCCCCAGCGTCTCCACCACTTGAGGGCTGATTAGGCTGAGTCCAATAAGGCCATTAAGATCCCTTTACTGCCCGAAGTAGCCACAGTGATCTTGACCCTAGCAATCATAGGGATGATGATTGCTGATGGGGCCACTTGCCATTGGGTCATCTTCACCCTTGCTGTCACTTGTACATTGCAGGGTGCATCTTGAGTTCGCTTCTCCTCACTGGACAGAGGGGTGAGCTTTACAAAATGTTATCACATGTACCGTGTTTCTCACAAAATAAGGCCAGGCCTTTTTTTTTTTTACCCCCCAAAAAACAGCGATGCCATCTTTTTTGGGGTGACTTAATTCCCCCCCTTGCATCCTTGGGCAGGTGGGTGGCAATGGCTTGGATGTTGACCTCGGCATTGGTGGGGCACGTCGTATCAGGAGACCTTCCGCCACCATTGCTTTCCCTTCTTCCCATGCTGCTGTGGTGTTTAGAGTAATGCCACAGCATTTGGCGCAGCCATGCACGGCCAGCCAGGGCTCCTCCCTGCAACCAGAGCCCACCTCTCACTGCCTTCCCTTCGCTTTCGAAGGCAAAGCCAATTATTTTTAAAATGATGCCCTACTACCGGTACAACAAAGCCTCCCCTGCCCAAGAGGGCAGCCCAACCACATGTGAATTTCCCAGGGCTGCAGTGCAGGATCGGCCCACTCCAGGAGAAGCGCCCAGCCTCCATCCCTGCCTGGTGCTGGGCAAAGCGTGAAGAGCTTCACCTGGGGTGCCCAGCGCAGCTGACAGTCAGGCCCTCCTGCCCGGTGGCAGAGCTCTCACCAAGGCAGCGAGCGTCTCCCCACCAGACCCTCCGCTCATCCCGCCAGAGCCGTGCAGGCTGGGCAGAGCCAGGAAAGCGAGCCATGGGTGCGCGTGCATCTGCTAAGCGAAAGAGCTGGGCCGACCGGAGCTTGGCTTCCTTTCCAAGTCCCTCCAGCCTGAACCCGAAGGGGCCACCGGGAGAGCTGACCAAGGCAGTGATAGCGCCCACCCATCCGTATACAGGGAGCCAAGGCAATGGCCTGCACTGCGTCCCGCTGAGTGAGCGCCTCCCCCCAATGCCTGTGCCGCTGCAGCATTTGGAGCTGCCGGTGCATTTGGAGATGCGTGGGGATGGGGGTGAGCTGGGTGAGGGGTGGAAAGGACGGGCGGCTTTGGGCTCTCTCCACTGGACCTGACAGCCAGCGAAGCTGTGCTGCCATCGCCTCGCCTTCCTGTCCGCGGACGGGTAGGCGCTATCACTGTCTCAGGCAGCCTCTCCTGGTGGCCCCTTCGGGTTCAGGCTGGAGGGACTTGGGAAGGAACCAAGCTCAGGTCAGCTTGGCTATTTCACTTGGCAGGCAGGCGTGCACCCACAGCTCACTTTCCCGGCTCTGCCCAGCCCACACGGCTCTGGTGCAGCCCTGGTGGGATGAGTGGAGGGACCAGCAGGGAGGCGCTCGCTGCCTTGGTGAGAGCTCTGCTGCTGGGCAGGAGGGCCCGCCTGTCAGCTGCGCTGGGCTTCCCAGGCGAAGCTCTTCATGCTCTGCCTGGCACCAGGCAGGGATGGCAGCTGGGCACTTCTCCCAGGGTGGGCTGATCCTGCGCTGCGGCCCTGGGATATTCGCCTCCCCATGTGGGGTTGGGCTACCCTCTCAGGCAGGGGAGTCTTTGTTGTAGTAGGGCATCATTTTTAAAAGAATTGGCTTTGCCTTCGAAGGTAAAGGGAAGGCGGCAACAGGAGCTACTGAAGCAGAGTGTCTCCGCTGGGCTCCAGTTGCAGAGAGGAGCCCTGGCTAGCTGTGTGTGGCTGCGCCAAAAGCCGTGGAATTGCTCTAAATGCTGCAGCAGCACAGGGAGAAGGGAAAGCAACGGTGGCGGAAGGTGTCTCAATACGAAGTGCCTCACCAACGCCGAAATCAACGCAGGCAGAACCATATCTGGGTATGCAACAAAAGTACATCCTAATGGCAAGTCCCCCCCTGCCCTTTCTCCCCATTTCACATGTTTAATATCGGCCTTAATTGGGGTGGAGGGGCTTAATTTGATTTTATGCCTATAAAACATGCTGGGACTTCCTATTGGAGAAGGACGTATTGTTGGGAATAACAGTAGATCCTCTGTTTTGGCTTTGGTGGGTTCTTTTCCTTCTTTGGTTGGCTTCGAGGCTATTGTGGACATTGTGGCGCAAGTCACTCTGCCACCCAGTGACCTTCCTTGACACAGTGGAAATATCCAATAGGACTCTCAACATAGGTGCTTTGGAGAATAAGTTGATCGTCGCTTCTCTGTGACAACTCCTCAAGTATCCTCAAGATACCCTTAAGTACCCTTCAGCCCCTCAAGGTAGTTAGCTATTATGTTGATAAAGGCAGTGGTAAGAAAAAAAGTGTGAATTCTATACTTTTTAAAATTGTGTTCTCTGTGCTTTACGCATATGGGTTATATACTTGTACAGCATCCAGTACAAAATCTTCCAGAGTAGAGACCTGCTTGAAGAGTACATGCCTTGGAAGGGAAGGGGTGATGATCATTATCTTCTCGTTGGGGATTTTTCTACAATAAATGCAATACTTTAACTTTGTTTTTTACTTCAATATATTTTTAGGGGACTCATCCATCCCCAATATTCTGTCTTCTTGATGGCATTCTGCCAGTACACAAAGGAAATACAGAATTTTCTGTGACTCCTTTGCCTTGGCAAATATTGCAAATGCTAGGAACTTTTGGATATCAATCTTGTTTTCACAGAGAACAATTGTCATTGCATCCCTAGCTCAAAAGGAAGTCTATACATCCATAATGTATATTTCATTGCTGTTGAATATTTCAGTTCCTTTATATTGTAATCCTTGTTATGCTTATGACCTTAACACTTGCAAAGATATAGAGTAAGTTAATTGCATTCTTGGTATACTTTAGTAGTTATATCAATCCTGTTTTGTCATGATCGACAGCAATTGCAATATTGAATCTGCCAAAAGAACCTGATTTTTGGAACTGTTTAATATGATATATAAAAGGCATTGCTAATCTTTAACAATGTCTTTCTGCCTGCGAAGAATTTATTTATAATTTTGCATTTATAATTTTGTTCAAGACTGTTTTGGCATGACTTTTGGCACTCTCTGTGAGCAAGTTTACTTTCACCAGCTAAACAGCTTATGAGAACATAGAACAACAGAGTTGGAAGGGATCTCGGAGATCTTCTAGTCCAACTGTACCTGTAAATTATAGAGATTACAATAAAAATTGGTCTATTACCTATAGCAATAGTTCTTTGCATAGTAATGTATGAATTCACATATTCCAAACTCTGTCCATACTACAATGCCTATTTTATTTGATTGTCATTAAAAGCATTCTAATGAACCATAGAACATATGAGAATAATGGAAATTATATTTGAGCATGCATACTTCTATATAGGAGTGGGGTTCCTATCTAAAAACTTGGTTAAGGCTCCAGGCCTGAAAACAAGAGACCATGAGTTCAAGTCTTGGCTTAGCCATGAAAGCTGGTAGCATCACCTTGAGCCAATCACTTTCTGTCAGCCCAACTCACATCATAGGTTGTTGTTATAGGGAAAATAGCAGGTGGAATAAGTGTTGGGTATGTTTATCACCTTGAGTTGTTTGTAAAAATAATAAAGGCGGGATATAAAAAACAAACAAATGTATGTTCTGGAAGATACTGAGTAGGATATTGTGAAGATTCAAATATGGGTGCTTAAAAATTACCTATACTCTTAGAATCCTGCAACCTATGCTGTATTATTTGTTTATATTTAATAGTTAATGTATTAAACCTTTTTAAAGTTTAACTTACAAGTTAACTGGAAAAAAATTATTTGGTATCATAATAATATTGAGTCTCAAAATTGTTAAGCTTACTATATTTACCCTTACCAATCTAACCATATTTAATAAATGACAAACATATTTGCATTTATCTCATTTCCACAGGTGTATGTGAGGCAAAGAGTACTAGCAAGCCTGCCTATATGTTTTCATATTCCTGTAAGAATAATGACCAACATACTGAAAGAAAACATCAAACTGTATCTGCTATGTTAGGCAGGGATGGCAAGCCTCTTACAACAACAGCTGGTATGTTTGTGCACATCAGCAATAAATGGCATAATTCAAACACTAAATCTCCCAACCCTGGGGAAAAATCAGATCATCCATACTTGCCAGTAAGGAATAATATAAACCATTCTGAAAAAACGACAGTTTCCATTCAGGATGACAGATGCATTAGTAGAAGTATAAGGAACTCAGGACAGTGTAATATAGTATTTAAAAACAATCCACATCAATTAAAAACAAAAAGTAAAGAATCAAATAATAAAAAATGGTCCTTGGTTAGCTCAAGCAGGCCTGGCAGTGCCACAATAAAAACAATGAAAGTTGAAAAGGCTACTTCAAATGCTACACCTACCCAGATCAACAAAATGAAAAATAATGACATCTGTTTGGTAGTCAAGAATGCAAGTGTTACAACGATTGCACTCAACAAGATGACTAGAGGTGATGCAAGCCCAAACAGAGAAGCTCTATTTACATCCACGATTTCAGAAGATCAGCTTGGTTTTGTTCAGCATAAAAATGCATACACTGAATCAGTCCCATCAGCAATTCAGATGCAAGTAATAGAAAAAGAAAGAGTAAGAAAAGAGCTCTTTCAGAGGAAGTATAATGCAGCAAATGTTATTCAAAAGGTGTGGAGAAGGTATGGATGAGATTCTTCCATTCTATCTCATTTTAATTACTACTAAAATTTCATCATGAGGTTTAGCATATATTTAAAATTGTGCTTTGTTATACTTTGAGCAATGTGATGTCAAATATATATGTAATGCATATATAAATTGGAAAGGATGTAAACAGGTGTAGTAGTTATAAAGTTTCTATTGTATTGTACTTTGCTGATTTGCTCTGTATTTCTCAATCTGATTTAGATCATCAGTCCCAGAATTCAGGAAGTAGTGATTCAAATAAGCACATATGATAGAACATAGGATATTGCATCATTTTTTAATCTGTCATCCTTTTGTTTCCGTGTAACTTTTCACAATTTCAGATATGTTAAATGGTTTTGAAGTATAAGAGTATTAGATATCATAACAATGTAGAAATAATGCAATGAGCAATCGTCTAGCTGCAGGAATAATTATTTTCATGAAGAAAGGACATACGTTTTTTGATAGAACTATCCAAAAGCAGAATCCAAGTATCAGTGGAAGGCAAAAAAGTGAATGAAATTTGACTTATATTCCTAAAATAAAGAATCTGACATTATATGAAGAATTTTGCCTCTATCAAGCCTTGTGCTTGGTTATGAAGATATATTTACAGATTAAATTAGCCTCATATTAAGAAACAGATTTATTATTCATTTTTAAAATGTCTTTATATTTTAAAATTGAGAACATGGTGTGAAAGTTTAGAGTTTCTGTAAATTTTACGTATTTTATAAGTTTAAGGATTGAATTAATGTTATATGGATTTGCTTTTTTTCTCTGGTTTATTATTTCTCCACTTTTTATGTCTTCTATATTCTATGTAGAAAGTGGTTACTGTATATCCCTGAGTTTTTTATATTTGCTTATTACTTTCTTAAAATATTGAAGATGAGGGGGTTAATCCAATTAAGAAAAAATGTTTTTATTGAAAAAAAATGGTTAATAGAAATATCTGGAGTTTAAAAGAAGTAAGCTAAGACAGAATTTCCCACTTGTTTTCTCCTAGCTATCAGTTAAGAAAACAATTCCTTCAACTTTTTAGCATGAAACAGCAATGCAAAGATGAATGGCAACAAAAAATAACTCTCTTGTGCATTAAGGCCATTTGGAACAAAAAGTTAAACTTAACTGCACCTAAAGCACTTACTTCAGGCAAAATCCCAAAGGCAATCAACAAAAACAGCTCAGGAAACAACTTGGTACAGAAGTCAACCACTCTGAAGCAGATATATGGTAATAAAATATATCATAAGCATGTGTCTTAGGTTGAAAAAAAATTGTCATAATTCTTTTTTTCCCTGTCTGTCTAATCTATCATCTACTTACCTACCTACCTACCCATTTATCCATGTATTCTCCTTGAACTAATGATTCCTGCTAGAATAACTGTCAAAGCCAAGAGAGACTTTGGACAGTTTTGGTAGGTTTGTTTTTTTCTCTTTTTTGGATCAAGAAGTGCTAAAGCACAGCTCAGGATCTTGTCATACCTCAGATAGGCTACTTCAATAAATGGGAGAGGGTGCCATTTATGATTAGTTGGAAATTCTAGTTGGCAAAGCATGCAGCAGCCCACCTTCTAACTAACATTAGTTTACATTGGTTTGCTGATAGATTTCTAGGCCTAGCTCAAGGGGCTTTAGACCCTTTGGAATATCATCTTCAGGTAGCATTTGTCTACCTTATATTGCAGTGGCAGTATGCTGCGTGGAAGCATACTGAAACAGCTGCCTCCTGAAGGCAGATATAACTTATGATGAGGTCTTTTGGTAAAATTATGAAAACACTGCTCTTTAAGGGACCATTCATTATTTATCATTATTTTTATTTATTTTATGTTGATAAATGCTTTTTATTCATTGAGTCAGCATTCATACACTTTGGAAATTTGTTTTTAAAGGGCACTCACAAGAAGGAAAGATGAATCACCCAATGAGATTGCTTGCTTCAAAACAGCAGTTTTGTGAACTTCAGTTAATATCAGGTACAATTCTGATGTATGTGATAATAAACATGAGATGTGAGGCAAAAGATATATACTATAGTAACCTCAGGAAAAAAGCACATTGTGGTGATTACTTGAGCGTGTTAGGAAAAATGACAAAATGGTATTGGTGAAAGGGCTTCCTGATAAGGCCATGAGACGTGTGGACATTTTACTCGCCCTATTGCTAGCTTCTTTAGGGCAGAAATCACAACATATGTCGTGCCTTTATATATTGGTAATGTTCATTGAGGCAGAATACCTATAATCATTAACTTTTTTTTGCTGACTTCCCCCCCCCCCCCCCCCNCCCCCCCCCCCCCCCATGC
Source organism: Laticauda laticaudata (assembly GCA_004320025.1). Classification (NCBI taxonomy): domain Eukaryota; kingdom Metazoa; phylum Chordata; class Lepidosauria; order Squamata; family Elapidae; genus Laticauda; species Laticauda laticaudata. The sequence goes on from BHFT01014299.1 coordinate 23,546, forward strand.
ATTTCTTGATCACATGAATGGAATTATCAGCATGAATAAAGAGAATCCCAGTACTGATATCCATCAGTCTAATGTTTTTAGTTCAAATGGTATAAGATTTTGCCACTATCTTGTAGATTATCCAGTCTTCAGTTGCAAGAAAAGTTCATGGAGATTTTGGAAAGGGACACAAGCCAGATAAACATGTAATTAGGTCTAGAGGTGTAAAATACATCAATTCAATGGTGCTCACTGTATTCTGAGATAAATTTTTGGAAAAGTGTCAAAATGATGTAGTGTTCTTATATTTAACTAGTTGAATTATCCAATTATCCATTTGAGCTGCCTGCTTTTTTTCCCCCAACAGTTTTCATTTTTTCAGATCAAGTATGGCACTACTAGATGGTACTCATCTCTGAATGCTTCTTGATGTATTATTCATTTCTAGTCTTTTTTTGATGTTATCAGCTTGAAGAATGCCCAAGTATAAATAGTGATCATCTTCATCCAGATCTTGATGTTATTCCCATTAGGCATCTTGATTCCATCATTCGCTATTTTTACCTGTTTGATGGTAAGCTTGGCTATTTGTCCAGTCCAAAGTATTTTTTTTAAAAGATAGTCTTTATTGTCACTTTTTATTTGAACACACTGATAGATATTATCCCTCTCTTGATGCCATCTAGAACTACATTGCTTTTTTGGCAGCTGCAGCACACTGCTGGCTCATGCATGTGCACACACACACAATTTCACTTTTCCCCTGCTGCATTTAAAAAGCCTTTGACTAGTTGAAAGAATGAAACAGGAAAATTTGCAACCTTACATTACATTCATGTTATGAACATCATTCTTGTTTTATAATATTCATGTTACAAAATCCTCAATAAGCTACAACGTTATTCAGCCATTTTCTAATCTTCTCTGGAATAACTGTAAAGATACCTTACACCACTTTATTTCCCTCACCCAAAAGGATAACAAATATTATGTTGCACAGTTCGATAATGATGGTGTTTTCCTCCTGTGATTTTCTGGATTTCAAGTACAACAATTAATTTTAACAATTAACTTTAAAGTGTATACACATCTATAAAATTCCATGAGTCATATTAATGTATGATATCATTTTATGGATATGTAGACTCCAATTCAAATTTTACATTCACTTTATCCTATTGATGGATTTCATCTGCATGCATTAAAGGTATTTCTTAAGTATTGGTAAGTCAGAATCACCACCAAGTTTTATGAGAGCTCAATAGTTTTGTAAACTTGTCTTTAGTTTTGCTTTTGACAGATTCACTGCCTGGTTATTTCCAAATTATACCACATTTTTTAAAAAGTTTTGATTTCTGATTTTTTTAGAAAAAGAGCAGGAAATACTTTCTAAGGTTTTTCTTTCTAAAGAGTCACCTTGTAGGGGGATGACCAACAAACTAATTTAATTTAAAAATATTTTGAAGATATGGTTCTTGAGATTGTGCATTTCAAAAATTGTTAAAGCGCATTCCTTGGTTAAAAGACTGTAAAAAACCTTTATTTCAGAGGAAGAGAAAATTGATATATTTCACCCACGCCTGGTCTAGGGGGTGATACTTGATATATTTCACCCTGCCTTGTTTCCCCTTCCCAGCTATGAATTTATGAAAAGGCTTTGAACTCCCAAGAACTGCAGAAGCATTTGTAGAAGTAGAAGTTGATTTATCATTTATAAGAAGTGGATAATATAATATTGAGCAAGGATACTTCTAATACCTGTGCACTGCTTGTTTTTCTATGTATAACAGCAAGCTAAACAGAAATTTGGGGAATTGAGAAGCAATCTAAAAAGCTAGAGCTAGGATGACTCTGGGAAATCATATCACTATTTTCTGTTTGATATACTGCTCTGCTATCATGCTCTACTATGTCAGATTAAGTATAATAAATTTAGACAAAAGCTGAATCATCTGAAAGGCTGAAGAAGAAAAAATATCCAGCCGAATAGTGCTAATTATTGAGAATATCTCGGATTGCTAGAATAATCTACTTCTAGATAAAGTTAGACTGATCTGACTTTATTTGCAGTGAAGATAAAATTTAGGTGCTTTGGAAACCTTAATGTCAAGGCAAGAGCCTTTGGGGAAAAACCTGATTGTTGGTGATTTCAATACTGAACCAAAACACAGAATGCAAAACTATTTCAAAACTTTGACAATGGACTGATATAGTCCAAACATTTTGTAAACTTTTTCTGCTTTTTCAAGTTTGCATAAATCTTTTTTTAGCAATAAGATCCTTTCAACATAACATTGTGAAGATCAGACGACAGCAAATCTCCAAAATTCTGCTCTTCAAATAAGAACAGAATTCACATTCACACCCAATTTTTATTTCATTGATGGAAACACTCATCTTCAAATGAACTGATAACCCTGTTCATATCTTTTCCCCCACAAATAAATATGTAGTTTGGGATCATTTTTCTAATTAAATGAACAAGTGTAGTATTTTTGACAGATCACATTTTATGGCATATTTATACTGAAACACTGAAAATTCAAAACAGGTCACAACATTTTAAATACCATTGTATCAATTTTGAAATTATTCCTTGTTTTCCCTTTTGTAATACCTGTCAATGGACAAAACAGTAATGATTTTTTTTTTAAATCAACAGATTTATGTAAGATTTATATAAAAATGGTAGAGCTAAAGTATGTCACAGAACACAGTGGAGATATTAGTTGCCAGTATAGATACAGGAATCCTCTAAAAATTAAGAGTACATTTGCCATTTAATGGCCTTCAACTACATAAGGGAATTTTGAAGTTAACATTTTTTATGTTTAATAAAGAAAACTAACTATATTGAGTCCTCACTGAACAAAAAGCACTAATACATTTTTGTTTCTTTTACAGCAGGCGGATTGCAGGATATTTGCTTATCGGAAAATCCAGGGAAAAGTAAAAAATTTTCATATAATATGAAACCTGCCACAATAGTGAAAGCAAAACATACCAGATCCAGGCATGAAAATAAGACTCCACGATAGTATAAGAAGGGAGCTTACTGATTATTCATGGACATTTTAAAGTATATTTAATAATAGTTTTATCAGTGTTTTTATTTAAATGATCTTAATTTTTTAAAATACATTAAGCAGTATAATATTGAGACTCAGGTATACCAACTTAATGGCACCAACTAAACTGTTCCCTGTTCTTCACAATAAGTAAAATTTCTCTTAATATGTTTCTCAATATTTGCGTATGATTCTTTGTTTGCTTTAAGCTTTTGTATTACTTCATTTCAGGTAACTTTTAAATGTTAATATCAAATGTAGAGTGATATTTATTACACAAATAATAGATTGTATAAAATGCATTTTTAATTTCCACAAAAAATGACTTTTTTTCATTCACAGAGTTTCCAACCAAATGTTCTCTTTAATATAATGTACTGACTGCCCCAGATCCTGGAGAATGAGTGGCTAAATATATGTTGAAATTGTAATGGAGGTCTGTCAGCCACTGTTCTTGAGCTTCATCACTTTTCAAGACCTGTGAATAAAAAAAATGTAACGGTTACTTGAAATATAAAAGAGAAATAAGAAAGAGAAAATATTTCTCTTATCTATAACTCATGTAGATACAAATATAAGATACAAGTAGTCCTTGACTTACGACCATTTATTTAACATCTATTTGAATTTATGACAATGCTATATCAGCCTGTCCCAGCTTGGACATTCAGGAAAGACAGACCCTCTAGTTCATTTGTAGTGAAGGTTATACTTTTATTGAAGCCAAGTACTGGTAGCTGTAGTGTAACAAAGGTAGATCAGAGGATTTCCTGCGTAATCCTGGTAATCTCCCCTTCCCGCAGGTTCTTCCCCTTTGATTATCATGGTGGTGTCCAATAAGTTTCAAACTGGATGCCTTAGTAGCAGTTCCACATTTTGGTGCCTCTTTGGATGGCTATTTTATCTTCCATTCCCAGGCTTCTGTTCTTGGATTTTCAGCCATTGTCTTTGGATAGTACCTCTGGTTCCTGTCATTTCCCTCCCCCCCACACACACATTTTATGGCAGGCTGCTATCAAAGTGCAGCAAAACTGGGCTGAAGTGGTTTGATGGCAATCTGACAAAATAAGTGATTTAGGATTAGTACAACAATAGTAGCATCCCATCATCAAAAATTCAGGTGCTTGGTAGCCAGCATGAATGAAAAACAATTGCAGTATTATTGGACCTACACGATCACCATTTGCAACTTTCCATTAGGCTTCAGACAAGTAAAGTCAATAGGGGAGGTTGGATTTGCTTAATGACTACATTTAATGATCATGTCAAAAAGATTATAAAATTGGGCACAACTCATTTAATAACCACACTGCTTAGCACCTGAATTTCCAGTCCCAGCTGTGATGGAAAGTCAAGGATTATCTATACAATTATTTAGGACATCTATAGAATACAAAGAAGGAAAATTACTGATTTTTTAAAAAAATTAAAGCACATGTTTCAGTTTTACAGTACTTCTAACACAACACACCAAGCAATAAGCAAATTATTTTTGTTTACATATTAGCAAGCAGATGCTTATAATCAAAGAAATGCTATGGAATTTTATTTCAATGTTTTCCTCTGTCTCACTGGAATGGAAGTCAGAGTAAAAATCTATGGGTATTGCTATGGGTAAAAATCTAATAGTTTCATAAATTACACAATTTATTTTATGATTACATTTCTAACCTAGTACCGTAATCTAGTGACACTTGGCAACTTATATGGAAAAAATAACATATATACAATCAATCTAAATGAATAATCAGGAAAATATAAAAAAAAGGATGGCACTAAAATGCTTTCCCAAACTACTCAGTTTTTAAGTCTTGAAGGCCATCAAAGAAGAAATAAATCTGATTTCTGCTTGGGGACTATTCCAGATAGTTGGCCCTGAAAAATAGGGCTTCCTAATTTCACTCATTACCTCCTGAAAGCAACAAACTAGAACAGTATCTTTGGATAATCCAACAAGTCAGGTTGATTCAGGTAAGAATAGGTTGCCTTACACGTATCCAGTGTCAAATCATAAATGCCTTTTGGGGAACCAGTATTTTATATTATACCCAGAAATTAACTGAAATTTCTTCTAAATGCTGCAAAAAGTTTCTGCGCTGCTGTGGACCTTGTTAAGGTAGCAGAACAAAGAAATTTGTTACCAAGCCACATGGTAGTGACCTGAATCAACCACAATTTTGTGGCAAGACAAATCAGAGCAGTTTCAGGAATCGCATCATATAGCTGCACAAAGAAGAATCCATTCAGTGGTCTAGATTCTAGAAGCCCTCAGAGATTTTTTTAAAAAATAGACTTTATTGATCTTTTATAGCTTTAAAAAAGACAAAAATAAATAAAACAAGTAAAAAGTAAAAATCTCTTAAATTCAACAATTAAACAATTCAAAAAACTCTGGCAATTTTCTTATACTGCTATTTTGTGCATTGTTTACAAATATATACAATTTATGTGACTATAAACATTTAACCTATGTATGCCTCAGAGCTTTTCAAATGTAAGTAAGGAGGAGGGCCTTTGGCCAGTGGGAGGACCTGGTGGGAGCGGGAGAAGGCTTCTGTATATCAAAATGTATAGAAAGTGGAGCAGTGACATCTTGGAGGTTGTTTCCGGCAGCCAGGGCCAATGGGCTTGGGCCTGTGCTAGGCTTCCAAGGACCTGCCCCACCCTGAGGCACCCTGCAGATTTGTTAGACTCATTAGGGAGAGCTGGAATGGAAAAATCATTAGATGAAACATTTTACCTAACCATTTTTGTAATGTGCCATCATAATGGACAGGCTCCATTATGGTTGTATCTCAAGGACTGTAGGCTTCCTTTTAAAGTTAGTTGGCCAATGTGAGAACTCAAAGCTGGATCAATTCTTCAGTCCAGCAAGGTACTATTTATATTATTAACACAATTGGCAGCTTCCACATTTGTAAGGAGACAATGACAACCACTAATTTCCAGAGGGTGTCACACATAGTGAAGCCAGTATAACCAGAATATTGTTCGATTCAGGTGGCAGAAAATATCACAGAAAATGCCCTACTCACTTCTATGTCAAAAGAAATTCAGATAACATGACAAGATCACCAAAAATTGTCATAATTAGTTTTTATGGAAGCAAGTTAATTGTAAGTATATTAATGTGTGGTCTGTAGAATTTATTAAGATCTCACAAGTCTTAGAAACAAAGAGAGATCAAAGTCAGAATGTTGGGGGAGGCCTGATAATAGTGGAAGAACTGTTTATGGCTTCCCATGTTCAGAAGTTAGAATATTTTGGACATGTGATGCAACACCCAGAAAAATACTGCATACTTCACTTAATCCTCCAAGGAAAGACTGAAAGCAAATAAGCTCCAGGCAGAAGAACATCATGGTTTCAAAATCTAAGGGACTGGTTTGGACAAAACTCAATTACACTTTGCACTGAAGATTGAGTAATGAAATCTCTGAGCAAACAACCAAGCTCAGAGACCACCAAAGATTCCAGCTAAATGCTGGACTATATACATTCTCTTATATAGATAATGAAGTTAACAAGAGATCACATAGTCAACTGGATCCTTCTTTTTGTTGCCAATCTGTCTTCCTTAAGTTTTGAAGACAAATTCTGATGGAATATGAAGAAAATTTTCCTAACGATTACAGTAGCTAGACAGTAAAAAGTTATTGAAATGGTAGATGAATTTTACTTTGCTGAAAAATATCTAATACAGTGAGATATTTGTCAGGGATACTTTTAAGTTCAATCTCTGGACTGAGCATGACTTGAGGTCTAAATGATATTGGAATCAAAATAATTAGTATAGGGAATCCATTAAACAGCTGTCTAGCCTAAAAAGTTAAATGAAAAAAAAAAAGGAAGGGAATAGATTAAAAAACACTCTGAAAGAGGAAAAAAAAACCTCAAGATAACTATTTAAAAGGTAGTACTGTGTGGAAATTCTACCACATCTACCTAGGAGGAAGGTTGTGCTTGAACAAAGGATGAAAAGGAAGTAAACAAAAAAGGAAATTCAGATTCTACATAATTTTACAAAAAGGGAGCAAAATAGCTCTTCCTGTTCATTTTTAATATAGTAGCTTATATATGGACACATTAAACCCCAAAGTGGGAAAGAAATTTAAAGGAATATGTCCTCATTTAAAAGGAAGAGACCTTTGAGATATTCAAAATAAACCTTTTAAAAGAACTGTATGCTCACATACAATTCTGCCTTCCACTCAAACCAGGAAGGAATAAGGACAGAGTATTGTAATGCTATTTCCTAAGTTTGGAAGCAAAAAATGTGGTTAGTCCTTACCTACTGGAATTGGGGATTAGAATGGAAATTAATTTTGGAGAAAGCCCAGTATCATTCTTATGATACAAAAGACAAGAGTGGCTCTATCCTTTAATGACTAATGGGCCAAGTTGTCTTTGGCTTTTTGTGACCGGTTGCTTAGAAAGATCAACAAAGACCATTTCCATTACTTTCCAATTCTATGAGACAACAACATGGCTTCAGCCAGTGACTGAGAATAGGCTCCTTACCATGATATCTTTGATAATCTGTTTCACCAGGAACTCACTGGTCTTCATATGAATCTGAAGCTGTCTGTGTTGCATTAGCAAACAAAGAAGCTGAGCAAGAACAGGCAATTCATCCCGGGAGGCTTCGTTCACTTGAAGAGTCTGCAGCATCACTCTCAAGATTTGAAGTGAGGTGCTTAGAATAGATATACAGGAATTCCACAATACATCCCTGAAACCAAAGTTGAGAAAGTAGATGCATAAAGTTTGGCTAGATTTATAGTAAGAAAGGAGTAACTTCAAACCAGGCAAATAACCCCAGGTATACTGTAACTATATAACTATAACTAATAACTATAACTATAACTATAACTATAACAACTATAACTATAACTATAACTATATATATATATATATATATATATATTTGTTTTTTTAAGCTTTCGCGGGTACTTACATGTGTGCGTTTAGCTTCTTTGGGTATTATCCCTACGTCATTGAGGTGCTTTTTAAAGTTATAGCAACGTTTCAGCAGAGTTCTCATCTGCCATCAAGTTCAAGGCTTTCTGTATGTGCCTGTGGGTCAGGTCTCACAGCTCGTTGTGGTTTTAAATTTTTGAGGCTAGCCTATCCTGATTGGTTGGTAGCTAAGGTCTGTGTTTATGTGGATCTTGGAGTTTGTTTGATTTGGTGTTTCGGTTTCTTCTGTGCTGTTTTGTGGCTTTGATTGCTGGCAACACCTGTTCCCTGTGTTGGAGCTTTCAGTGCAGCTTGGCTTCGTGTGAAAGGACGGCTGTTATCGTATTAGGAAGCTAGGTTTCTATCTGGGTGCCTGTGGGGGGTGTTTGAGTTGGATGGCATCAGAGGGAGTCTGTCTGTGCTCAGATGTTGCCTGGCTTGTGGTGTGGAGATCTTTCTATTCTGAATGAGTGCAAGCTTCCCAAAATTGATTGACAGTCTGCTGGAATCATCTCTTCTAACTTCATGCTTTCAGTCTTTTTCAATTCTCTATGGCTTCTCTGATGATTCCCTGTGGCTGGGGTGTTTCTAATAGTGGCTAGGGTTTGTGCCATTGATAGTGATGTTGTGACTTTGTGTGTTTTCATGTGTTGAAGACTAGTGAGGAGGTGTGTTTCCAGCCTTTTTTACTGCATTTTTGTGTCATGCACAGACGCGAGTCTTAGTCTCTATTGGTCTCGTCCAATGTATGTGGCCGGCGATGATGTTACAGGATACTTCTTATTATTGCTTGGTTTTCCAGGTCAATTTGTCGTTTGGGGTTCTCAGAATGCTGCATTTTTTTTTGTCTGTTTTGAATGCAGTGCTGTGATGTGATGCCTGTGTAGTTACTTACTGTTTTTATCTGAGGTACGCTCTTATGTAAGGCGTCAGGACAGCTTTCCCAATAGTCTTTGATCTTGCTAGGTCTCTGTTATGTTCTTGGTGTGTTTTTGTGGATCAATGCTGGTATGTGGTGTTTTTGTGGAGCCATTGCTGTCCATATACTTAGTCAGGGTGCATAGTTCAGTCCTTTATATGTGTCTTGGTCTGCCAGGCATTTGGTTCTGTAATTAGTGGGTTTTCGCCCACGGAATCTTACTGTGCTGGGTAGGTGGTGGGATTGGGCATTGGGTAGTCAGTTGGGTGGTGTGTGTTTCTTTTGTAATATGGTGTGTCCAGTGTGTCATCTGTTTCTTTTGTAAGATTGTACATCTTAGGAATGGTAGTTTTTGTTTATGGTCGCGGTTGTTCCTGATGGTGAAACTTGATCCTTTGGGGTGTTGTGCTGTTTAGGTTGTGTTAGGAAAGTTGTTTTAGGGTTTGTTCTTTTTCTCCATGCGGGGGCCAAATCACAGAATATGTGTCATGCGATGTTATTCTGTAGCCATATTTGGGTTTGTGCGGTGGCAATAGACCAGGGCTCTGGATTCGAATTCTTCCATGAAGCAGGTTGCCAATGACGGGTGATCATGGTGATAGCCCATAGGGGCTCCTTCAATTGCTTTGATCTGTCCTATTGTATATGAATATGGTATTGGTTTATGCAATGTTTCTGTTTAGTTCCATGAGGTCCTTTGAGCTGGTTATTTATTTTTGATGATTTGAAAGAGTTCTTTTCAATCGGGACTGAGTGAATAGTGAAACCTACGTCGAAACTTACAGAGCAGATCTTCTGTTCACTTGTATTAAAAACACCAGATCTTTGATCATTTCTAAGAAAGTGGTATGAGTTTTTTGTAAGCTATTATGAACTGACGGTTTTCAGCATGGGGCTGTAGTGTTTGCTTTAAGTGAGTTGTTTAGCAGGTTTTGTAAATGGTGCTCCCTTTGAGCTGCACACTATTGTCTGAGAGGTTAGGGCCTTCTTGTGTGATTGTTTGGGAGGTCCGTATAATTTTGGGCATCTAGAAGATTTTGTCTCTTAGGATGATCGGTCTGTTTGGATTTCTTTGCTTATGGTGACATGGTTATAATTTCTCTTCTTGGTTAATTTTCTAGATATGTGGTTGGGTCCTGGTGTTTATAGGTTTGTAACAATGTGAGTCTTGGAGAGGTCTGTCAAGTTTTGTGTTCATACTCTTTCTGTCCATTTACTACTGTGCATTCCCTTGTCTCCTGGGAGTATTATATGCTGTTGAGTCGATTTTTTCAGGGGTTTTCAGTGCTCTGAAATTCATATTTGTCTGCAATTATTTTTGGTGGTTTCGTTGTGCATTAAGAATGTGAGTAACCTGGTGTCTTATTCTGTCAAGCTTCATGTATTTAATTTGGTTAGGCTGGATTCTACTGCACTATAATGGATTTACTGTTGGGATTTTTTTTGGGTGCTATGGCATAATTGAATCCTTTGGTTTAGGACAATCGTGTTTCTGTTTTGGTGAGTTATCTGTTGGCATAACGTTATAGTATCTAATTGTTTCAAGGGTGTTGTTGTGAGTTGTGTTGGTTGGTTTTCTTGTCATGTTCTAATTTTCTTTAGTTTCTTTAAAGAGTTTTTCATTTTTGGTAACGTTGGTTTCAGTTTCGAGAAATCTCCAATGCTAAGTGCTGTAAGTTGTTTTATCATATCCCAAATGTAGCGGGTGGATTTTGCTGCTCAATTCCAGGAGTAGTGGCTAGCAAATCTTGTTTAATGATCCGAATATAGATCGTTTTATCTGCGTGAGACTCGTCTCCTGAAGTATGAAGCCATCATCGTGTATCTTTTTGCAGGAATCACGTTTGGTAGCTGCTGTGTTGTGATGAAATTGTTAATTTGAAGCAGGTTGTGTGTTGCTATGTTGTCTGCTGCAGCTGCATAAAGGAGAATGTTCAGGTCACATAATATTTCCCTGATCTGCTTGTAACTTCGTCTAAAAGAAAGTAACAGTTGCTAACAACTTTAACGCACTATCAATGACGTGGGATAATTACCCGAAGGAACTGAGCACACATGTAAGTACCTCGCGAAGACGCTTAAAAAAACAAATACTCAACCTCTAACGGGGAGGAAATAAAACTTGCGCAGATCAAAAGCTATGAGAAGCTGGGAAGTTCAAAACCCCTCTAACAATACAAGATAGCAAACTGACACCACCATGAAGATGTGTCCATGACCATGAACGCGAAGCCAAACAAAGGATCAAGTCACCCCAGGCTCAATCCCCCAGACTACGACGTAACCCTGAGCATCCAACCAAGCCCCCAACTGAACAGAAATCATCCCAGGCCAATTGAGTAACACAGACCAATCCCCCTACCATCCAGTAACAGGGCAGGCCCACCACCCCAATCAATGAGACATACCCCCCACGCCAACTCAGAACACCGCCAAGCTCCCACTCCAATCAAGTCTTTTAACTAGACAGTTAAAAGGGAAAAGAAAGCAGCTGCAAGCTCACATTACTCTGAAAGCAGCAGAGCCGAAGAAACAAGCCTGAGAGATGATGGAATGAGACTTCATTCGATAACGTTGCCTAGATACTTTCCAATTTTAACGCGGAAGAAAATCCGAATAACCAAGATCAATATGTGATGTGTGTTGTGTGTGTGTGTGTTGTTGTGTGTGTGTGTGTGTGCTGTTTCAGGTTCCGTTCAGGTATTACCCGACGTCATTTGGTATTGTGCATGTTAAAGTTGTAGCAAGCGTTTCGGGAACTCAATACAGAAGCCTGATGAGGAGATGAGATTCTGCAGATAACTGTGCTACAATTTTAAAGTGCCACAATTTACAATGACTGTGGGATAGATACCTGCAAGAGGAAACCTGTGAACAGCACATACAAACACACACACAGCACACAACAACACATATTTTGTTTTTTTTTAGCTTTCCGCGGGTATTTTATCATGTGTGCTGTTAGTTCTTTTGGGTATATTCCCCACGTCAGTTTGTAGGTGCTTGTTAAAGTTATAAGCAACGTTCAGCAGAGTCCTCATCTGCCATATGCATCAAGGCTTCTGTATGGATTTGGGTCCAGGGGTCTCTACAGCCGTTGGTTTTAAATTTGAGGCTAGCCTATCCTGGATTGGTTGGGAGTCGTTGGTCTGTGTTTATTGGACTTGGAGTTTGTTGATGTGAGGGGTTTCTGGTTTCTTCTGTTCTGTTTGTGGCTTTGATTGCATGGGGCAATACTTCTGTCTTCTGTGTTGGAGGTTTCAGTTGCAGCTTGGCTTTGTGTGAAACAGGTACGTGCTGTGGTTAATCTATTAGGGTGAACTAGGTCGAATCTTGTTGCCCTGGGTGGGGGGGTGTTTGAGTTGGGGCATCCAGATGGGACTGCTGTTGGTGGCTATACCAGCGAGGCTTTGCCTGGCTTGCATGATGAGTGGTGGAAGATCTCATATTACTATGACGTTGAGCGTGCAGGCGTCCAAAATGAGTTGACAGTCCTGGCTGGAATCGATCTCTTCTATTCATGGCTTTTCAGGTCCTTTTTTCATCTTCTATTGGCTGTCTCTGATGATCTGTGGTCTGGGTTTTCTATAGTGGCTATGGGTTTTAGTGCCATTGAAGTTGAATGTTGTGGACTTTGGTGTTTTTCAGTGTTGTTGAGTACTAAGTGAGGTAGGCTGTGTTCCAGCTTTTTACTGCATTTTTTTGTGTTCATCTAGGCGGGTACTATATTCTACTATTGTCTGTCCAATGTATGTGGCCGGGCATGATGTTACAGGGAATTTCGTATATGCTTGGTTGTCCAGGTCAATTTTTTCCTTGGTCTCAGGATGGCTGCTATTTTTTTTGTCTGTTTTGAAGGCAGTCTTGTATGTGATGCTTGTAGTCATCTCACTGATTTGGTCTGTAGTACCTCTTATTGTAGGCTAGGAAGCTGTTCCATAGGTCTGTTTGGTCTTTCTAGGTCTCTGTTAGTGTCTTGGTGTGTTTTTGTGGATCGATTTGTGATTTTGTTTTTTTGTGAAGTCATGTGCTGTCAATACTTCAGTTCGGGGTGCAAGTTCAGTCTTTAATATGTGTCTATCTGCCAGGTCGTCTTGGTTCTGGTAATTCAGTGTTTTCGCCACGTGAAATTTATCTGTGCTGGGTGGTGTGGGATTGGCGTTGAGGTAGCGGTTGTGTGTTTTCTTTTGGTGATAATGAGTGGTGTTGTCCCATGTGTCCATCCTGGTTCTTTTTGTAGATTATATTGAGTATAGTTAGTCTATATATAGATATATATAGATATGTAGAGTATAATAGGTATTTGTTTTATTGAGTTTCTGGCGGGTACTTACATGAATGAATTCAGCTTCCTTTGGGTATTATCGCCGACATTCATTGTAGTGCTTTTAAACTTTGTAGCAACGTTTTAGCAAAAAATAATCGTCATCTGCCATCATCAGGCTTCTGTATTGAGTTCGTATGTGAGTCAGATTTCACAGCCGTTTGCAGTTTTAAATTTGGGCCTAGAGCCACTGCTTTGCCCAATGGTTTTTTTCTTAATCCTGATTGGTCTGGCAAGAACCAATTAGAAGAAAAAGTACCCGCCTTGGAGAACAAGCAAAAAATGCAGTACAAAAAGCTGGAACACACTTCCTCACTACTACCACACAATGAAAAGCCACAAAGGTCATAGCAATCAACTTCAAGGGCACCAAACCCTAGAGACTATAGAAAAACCGCAGCTACAGAAATCATCAGAGTAGCCATAGAGATTGAAAAAAGACTCTGTATAGCATGATGAAAGAGATGATTCCACTCAGTACTGTCAATCATTTGGGAAGCCCGCACTCTACAAACAGAAAGAAGTCTCCACACCACAAGCCAAGGACAGACACCTTGGGCACAAAACAGACTCCCTCTTTGCATACCGTCCAGCTCAAACACAGCCCAACGCAGAGACTCAGATGAGAAGCCTAGCTTCCTAATAAATGCATATAGCCGTTGCCGTTTACGCAGAGCCAGAGCTGCATCTAAAGAGCCTCAATACAGGACAAATGTTGCCAGCCAAGTCAAGACAAAAAAAGCCCACAAAACAGTACAGGGATATTAAATAACACCAGTAAGAGCAGAACACAGCAACTCCAAGGGCCAATAACCACAAGACCTAACAAGACTCCCAACCAATCAGGATGAAGAAAAAACCATTCTGGCACAGCAGAAGGCTAGCCCCAAATTTAAAACTATATATATAGTCATATGCAAGTCAGATGGGCAGCCATATAAATTTAATAAATACATAAAAATAAAGAATTTAGAAATATAATTTATTTGCAGAGTCTCTCAGGGGCTGATAAATTATTACTAATTTACAGTTGTAAAAAAATCAGTCATTTTGCCTACAGTTATGGTTAGAAATGGGAAAGGTGGGCTTTCTGTCGCACAGTTAATTGTGGAATATATTATGTATTGATCATTACTAAATTAAAAATACACACACCTTGTTTAAACTTGCCTTTGCAGAATAGAAGTTAAATTTCCCACAAGAAAATTATACTAAAATAAATTTCATAAAATGTAATATTACATTTAGAATATTGTAGAAAATGAAATACAAAACTTCACCGGAAATTCAAAGTTCACTGTGATTACTGCTCAAGTAGATAGTCCTCAACTTGCAACTGGTCATTTAATAACTCTTCACAGTCAGTCATTCATAGAACAGGTGCTTTACGACCTGTGCACTATGTCTGTCTCCTTAGTCATATGACCATATTTTGGGTGCTGGACAATCTATTCGTATTTACAAGCAGTTTTCAAGTGCCCTGCAATCAAATGATTGCTATTTGCAATCTTTGCCGGCTTCCACAGAAAATTAATGAAGAAGCCAGCAGGTAAGGTTGCAATTTCTTGAAACATTGGATTTGAGGTCCATTCCTCCACATGCCAAGGTGTTCTTTTTCCCCTCTGCATGAAGAGGAAATCCTCCAGTGCAGTGGAGGAACAGATTTCATCTCTGCTAGTGAGCCTTTCAGAATACTGGTGTTTACTAGCGTTTTCTCTCTAAATGCCAGCATTCAGATGGGAAAAGTCTTATAAAGCCCAGCATTCTGAACCCAAAGGGAAAAGAAAAAGCTAGCAAACACCAGCATTCTAAGCTTTCCAGAATGCTGATGTTCACTAGTGTTTTCATCAGATTTGAGGACTCTTCCTCCAGAGTATGCCAAAAAAACAAATATGGTGAAAAATCTAATGTACACCATTGTTCTCATTATCATTCTCCCCTGATCTAGTGGGAAACCTGGGACTTCTCCCTGGCACTCCACTAATAACCACAACTGGGAGAATTGGGATTACAGTCATTGAGCACAGCAGTCTAGTGGCATCTCATTTAATGACCACGTCACTCAAAGGCCAGTTTTCTGGATCCAATTGTGATCACAGACAGTGGGCTACCTGTACAGTTGAACTCGTCTTCAGCCACAATAACCAAAAACATACCAACACGCATATGCATACAATGTTTGGAAAGTATCAATATTTTAAGAATAAAATCTAAAATTAAAAAGCTTACCTCTTCTGCATATGTTCTGTATCCTCCCTCTCTATTGTTAAGACAAGGTAGAGAAGACTATAACACAAAGAAGCTAGGAACCTGGAAGTATTTTCATTAAGGACATATACTTGATCCAGTAGTTTACTAAAAACACATAAAATAGCACCAACAGTGCTATCAGGTATTACAGTCAGTCCTACCTAGGAAACAAAATAATTTCAGATTAAATCTTCACGTAATCTTTGAGCACAAATATTTTATTTGTTTATGTTTATAAGAGAAGAATTCTGCTAAAATAATTTCAAATAACCTTTAAAAGTTTCTTATATCTGTAAATAATGCATGAATTATTGTCATAAGAGAATCACTACAAATTGCTGTTGTTGAGTGATTTATTTATTTATGTTTTTAATGGAATAAAAATTTAATAAAGTATAGTTTAAAAGAAAAAAGGAAAATGAAGGAATTTCAGATAAGCAATTTATAGATTAAATGTATATATTTGCTCAAATTATATATATTTGTAAATATGCACAAAAGATAGAAATGTATGAGACTGATGTCACAGAACTGTTAGTTAAGATTAGCTTTTTGTTTTTAAAACACATAAAAGACTAATAAAGTTTATTAAAAAAATAAGTTTCTTATTTTTACCTGTTGAAGATTTAAACACATTATTAAAAAAACCCATTCAGCAATAACCAACATATTTCCAACATATAATTGTTTAGCAAATTTGAACTGCAGTTTAGATGCAAAATAATATTTTTGAGAGATTACAGATTTGCAAAACATCAAATAGTTATTGAATTCATTGTGAGGAACCGTTCTGGTTATCAAGATGGATCCATTAAGAAAGATAACTCCAATTCTAGAGCAAAAAATCAAGGATTATTGTCTTTCGACACCCTCTTCACATGAAAAGATTTTGGCTAAAACTTAGCTTAAAATTAATTACTATTCAAATCCCAGTTCTATAGGAATCCACTATCCTGGAAGGTACCACAGCTGAAGAACAATTACTCTGAAATTTATTCCTTTATCTGAGTCTTATACAAAAGAAGTCAGATATGTAATCCCAAAGTTAACAAAAGGCAAAAAGTCATTACCTGTACCTGCCGATCTTTTAAATACCAACAACACAGCCTTGTTCTTGTCTTGTTCTTGATTAGGATAGGATCACTGTCCTAAACTAAACTTTTTTCTTCTGGATCAGGCATAATGGTCTGCTCCTATTGCTTAAACTACACAGGATTTCTATCTCAGTGACCATGACTCTGGCTGCACACATTGCAAAGTATCTAGAGATATATCTACTGTCACTTTTGCTGTTCTAAGGATCTTAGTTGAACCATCTCTTAACAGTTTCTCCTTTTCGGCAGTCATTGATCTTACAGAATCAATATTGATAACTAATGCTATTCTTCATGTATTCTCCCTGTTCCTCCTTTTGCTTCACTGTATCTACAAGACCATTTGCTTTTCAGACAACTTTGAAAACAAAACTATTACTAAGTTGTTCATAGTGGGTTCTGCCATTCAGGCCCTATCTTCCCAAGAAAGCCACCTCTTCAGCAGTTCTATTTTGATGCTCCCATTCCATTTGCCATATAAGAAAAGCATGCATTCTTGATCTCTAGAATGTCTCTACATGCATTCCAAAGAAAGAAAGAAAGGACCAAATGTCATAGCCTTGTGAAGAGATGGGTGGCAGACAAATTTAATATCTGAACTTTTAATATGCATATAAGATTGCCAGATCAGGTTATAGATAGAGCTATGCTGTCAGCACTATGGAGAAGGTTAGATTGGTACCTTTGAACAACAAAGTACTGATTCAAAACTGAGTCATCAAACAATTCCAATAACATAGATGTTGGCAAAATGATCAGAGGATCCACAAAGACTTCTCACTTTGGTTGGGTTTATATTACTCCCCTTCATACACAGTTAGTAGATAATCCTCCATTCATGCTCAAATGATGGCCATGATTAGGAAATAACTACAAAAGGTACTTAGCACATTTCAGAATCTTGTGAGTACAATGTGATCTTTCCATTGAATTCACACATTAAGACATTAACAAATTATATTATGTTTTACAATCTGTCATTCCAACTTGCTCTGAAGTTTCTAAATATGTATATTTTTGTAGGTGAATAAAATACAGGACAGGAACTGTTCTTCCCATTTTTGTGGCAGAATGCTCTATGAAGGGAAACCCACATTGCTAGTCTTATTATTTATTACTTATGTGGCTTTATGGGAAAGGTTTTATGTAGAGCTGCAGTGGTGCAGTGGTTAGAGTGCAATACTGCAGGCTACTTCTGCTGACTGCCAGCTCCCTCTAATTTGGCAGTTCAATCTCAAGAGGCTCAAGGTTGACTCGGCCTTCCATCCTTCTGAGGTGGGTAAAATGAGGACTCAAATTGTTGGGGACAATAGGCTGACTCTGTAAACCACTTAGAGAGGGCTGTAAAGCACTGTGAAGCAGTATATAAATCTAAATGCCATTACTATATTAGCTGACTAATTGAGTGACATCTTGGCTGCTATTAATAAAATATGTGTTTAAAATTTTACATTGTTATGTTTAAACTGCTTTAGGTTGTTTGATTTCACTATGTTTAGAAACGAAGACAGGTTTATGTTTTAAAGATAAGAATGTTAAGAATTTCAGTATAATGATTACATATTTATATAACAGCCAGCAGTAAACAAATGGTTTAATATAAAACTTACTATTATAGACATGCAATTATACTTCACTAGGACAAAAGAAATTACAAAAATGTAACATTTCAAGTAACTACATATATACATACTCACATATTATTTTAAAAAATTCACATACTATATTTTAAATAAAGTAGCATAAATCAACTATCAGTTAGATATATTTAATAATAGTAAATTAATAATAAATTAATTCAAAATTGGTACCTACCAGATGTTTACATATTCCACTTTGAACAATATCAATGCATTGGCTTCGTGAAGGAATAGTGGACAGGCATTGGCTCACCACCTATTTTAACACCAAAATTGTTCAAAATGTTTACCATATTTGATGAATAATATGCTGAATATCATTTAAAACTAAGTTGCATGACTACCTAAGAATATTTAAACAAAATATTGTTATTATGAACTTCAAAAATTGTTGCTTAGCCAGATTAATTTTTCAGTTTCACATTTGCTCATATCGTTTAACAAAACTGACTACCAATTTTCTATATCTGTGCAGTTGTCAACAGAAACAGTGCTTTCCAATAATAAACAAAGAACCAATTCATGCAATAAAACTTACATTCCAGATATGTTTTGAGTTCATTTTACTGGTTTCAGGTAAAATCTATACAGTATTCCTCGAGTTATAACAATTTAATTAGTGACCATTCAAAATCATACCCAAAAAAGTATATACAATCCATGCCAAAGTTACGTATGTTGTAGCACCAGAGCGGTTGTTCACCCTTATGACCAACTACAGCAGGGGTAACAAATTCAAGGCCCACGGGGCAGAAGCAGCCTGCAGAATGCTTAAATCTGGCCCATGGTACCAGCCTGGAAATAGCAAAGGACTGATCCATGATGCCTCTGGCAGCCAAAACAGGGCATGGGGGCTATGCATGGCTCCCCTATGCCCCATTTTCAGCCTGGACAGCTTTTGCAGCAGTTTACTGGCCAAAATGGGCTGCCTTTGGAGCCATTTTGGCTGAAAATGCCTCCCTGGGCTCCATTTTCGCTGTCAGAGGCACTGCAAGCCAGTCCTTTGCGGTTTCCAGAGTGGCCCCACAGTTCAGATCTAAGCACCGGGCCCATGAGCCTTGAGTTTGACACTCCGTTCTACATAGATGTAGTTTCCTTCAGGACCATATGTCAAGTGCAGTTGGTCAGCAGTAACTAAATCCATCTGGTGACAGCACTATCTATCTTACATTTTTATCTTATGAAGGAGTAGGTTGTGGTTTAATTTGTCAAATGCTTACTGAAGTCTGAGTAAATTATAAACACAGTATTTCTCTGATTCACGAATATACACTCTTTGTCAAGAAAGGCAATAAGTTTTGTCTGGCATGATCTGTTTTTAACAAACCTATATTGGGAATCTAGTAATAGATTTGTCCATTCTAGGTGCTCGTAAATCATTCTAGGTGCTTGCTTATCTTCTGCAGGGTTTTCTCAGGTATTGATATTACGCTGATATTATTGATATTATTATTTTTTCTTTTTTGAAGATGGAAAACACATCCACATTTTTCCAGTTCCCTGGTAGTTTCCATCGCTCCCAGAGCTTTAAAAGATACGATTCAATTGTTTTGAGATCACATCTGATGGCTTTCATTACACTTGGATATATATATATATAAAGCCCTGGCGATCAGAACTCTAGAGTAGATAAGGGTTTGTTTACCATTTTCTTGCCTATTTTGACTTGTATTTCTGTTCTGTCTTCTGTGGTGCTGCTTTTGATAGGTTGGACTAATTTTGCACAAAGAATGAATTAAGCAGTTCAGTTTTCTCCCTGCTACCATTATTACCTTGCTGTTCTTTCCCATTAATGGACCAATCATTTCCTTAACTGTTTTCTTGTTTTTTACATATTGAAAGATACTTTCATTATTATTTTTGGCATTTGTTGCTAGTTTTAGTTACTCTTAGTTTTCCTGACTTCATCCTTGCAGATTTGGGCTATTTGCTGGTATTCTGTTTTAGTTATCTTTCTATTTTTTACGTTTTATTTTTTTCCCCTCAGTGGTGCTATGTTAAACTAGATTTTTATAATTTCAATTTTCAGAGATTCCCAAGCAATTTGTTTTCTGATCCAAGATCTCTATCCATGAAATCCTTCCTAAGCTCCAAGGTTGTTGAAGTTAGCCTTCTTGACTTTTTTTGATTACTTTTCCCTACATTATGTTGAATTCCAATGACATCGTCACTCTTTCCCAAAATTCTTGCAAGTCCCCTCTTCTATCATTTCATCCCTATTAGTAAGAATTAAGTTCAGTACAACTCACCTTCTGGTCCTTTCTTCTATTCTTCTATCTTTTGGATAACTAAGTTATCAGCTAGGTTCTTTAGGAACTTTTTTGACATTCCCTTTTCAAGAGTTTGTCTTCCAGTTAATGCCAGGATAATGTCACAATGGAGTGCTTCCTGCACACCTCAGCTAACTGGTAGCAAAATGTTACACCTATTAGCATAGGTATGCACTTATGGCAATATCATTCCTTTTTCCTTTTATATAACTTCTATATTGTTTGAATCATTGCACAGACAGCCAGATGTTCAGTCTGGATTTGGCATTTTAGCAACTCTTTTCCAACAACCTGGGATATGCAGATGTAGATGCAGATGTTTGATGGTCTTAAAAGTATGTAAAAGTATGTAACTTGTTCCAAGCAAACTAATGATGAATTTATCAATGTCAAGGGTGTTCAAGTAGTGCTCCAATTGTTTTCAGATTGCACCTAAGGTAGTTATTACAATTGGTACTATCTTTGATTTCTTTTGCCACAACTATTCTACTTCTATTTGTACGTCCTTTGTATTTTGTTATATTCTCCATTTCCTTTTCTTCACTTCTGCTGTCTCTAGGTACTACCATATCCACTCTATCCAGACTTTTTTTCTTTCTTATTGACAATTGTTAAGTCTGGTGCATTATATGGAAGATGCTTTTTTTAATTCTAAAGTCCCAAAGCACTTTAGCTTCTTCATTTTCTATGACTTTCTCTATTTTTGCAGGCAAATGGTATTTCAGACCTTCCAATGCACTATTGTTGCTACTTTGTGATGCCATTTTTTTGTACTCAGTCTGTGTGATCTTCTTTCAGCAGCTAATCAGGTGGTCCAGTGTTTCTTCAGCTTCTTTGCAGAGGTGGCATTTGATTTCTTCTCAGTTCTGGCTTTGTATGCATTTGGTCTTGCGCAGCCAGAATTAGCCCTTCTGTTGTTGTCTCCCTCCCCCCCTATTATTATTATTATTGTTGTTGTTGTTATTAAAATTTTGTTTGCCACCCATCTCAACATCTCACTGCAAGGCAATTGGGTGGCTTAGAATACATGTTATATAAATATAAAATATATAAAATATATCTGCATTTTACATTTCAACCTTTATCAAACAGATCTATTTCTCACCAACAGTAAACGCATAATCATTTCATTTTAGGAAAATCACTGAAGGAAGATTTCTTCAGTGCAGAAAATTTTACCTCTGCAATAGTCCAATGATATGAAAATTGCTCCAAATCTGTTAAATAGAGTTGGACAGGGGAGAGCAGTGTTTGGTTTATGTGTGGTTTTCCCCTAATGCTCTGAAGGTTACTCATCTCTTCACTGGAAAAGCCTAAAAGGGATGATAATGAATCCTATTAGGAGCAGTGAACACTTATTACTTTTTCGAAGTGAACACCTATTACTTTTCGATACGGTTCTTACAAACAAAATAAAAAATCAATATTCCATATTTCTCTTCATTTAATAAATATATAAATACAATGGCATTTAAAGGTTTCTGAACCCTTTAATATTGCTCCATAAATATAGCCTAAAACATGATTTGTTCTCCACATAAGTCCTAAAACAAGAATGATAGGGTTAGAAGGGACCTTTGGGGTTTCATAGTGCAATCTCCTACCCAAGGCAGGAGTCCTCATACTATCCAGTTCAAATTATTGTCCAATCTTTCCTTGAAAACTTCCAGTGATGGAGCACCCTTAACTTCAAGAGGCAAGCTATTCAACCAATTAACTGTTCTCGCTCTGAAGAAATTCCTCCTGAGTTCTAGGTTGGGTCTCTCTTTGTCTTCTATCCTATACTTCTTGCCCTGCCACTAGGTGCTATAAACTGAAGAATAAACTGACCCCTTCGTCCTGTGACCATCCTTTATGTATTAGAAGATAGCTGTCATGTTACCTCCTAGTACTTCTCTTAAGCCCACGTTACACTGAACCAACGGATGCAAAGAGGATGTAAAATGGACAAAAAAGCTTGCCATCCTTTGGAAAACGCGATGTACTCACTGACTCCGTTTGGCTTCCTCTCTATCCGTCCAGCATCCGTTTACGGACGTTTCATCCACTCCAAAAGTTTTGGGCTGCCCTGCCCAAAACTTTTGCGCGGAAATGTATCCAGTTCGTACGTTCTGCATCCGCTACGCATGCTGCTTACGCATCCGCTATATCCGCTAGGCATCGCTACGCATCCGCGCAACTCGCATCCACCCGACGCAGAGAGGAAGTGGAACGACGCAGAACGGATGCTAGCGGATGCACACCAGAACACCAGTGTTTAAAACGGAAAAAACGTTCACAGAGGGACCTATCTCGGATATTAAGGATGGTCTAGAGGATGCCTAGAGGATGCCTAGAGATGCCTAGCAGAAAACCTATATTTCCTATAAAAAGGGGAGGCAAATCATCTGCATCTCACTTTCAGACCAGCAGCCCAGCTGTGCAGACCTCTGCAGCCTTCATCTGACTCTTCCTCTTCCACAGCATCCAGCATGTCCTACCGTGGATTGTAACAGAGTCCTTTCGGCAGCCACCATCGTTCTACAACAGTGCGAAGCCATCTGCAGGCTCTGTGAACTTTACTGCGAGAAGAAAAAAGAGGCAGACAAAAAGAGTCTGGGTCCGAAGATGTTCGCCAGAAGAGCAGAGGACGGACTGTACAACAAGCTGATTGGTGGAGCTCAGGAACGAAGACACAAGGGCGTTCCAGAACTTCATGAGATTGCCTCCAGCCATGTTTGACGAAGTTGTGCAGCGGCTGACACCCAGGTTGACCAAGCAGAGCACAGCTTCCGCCCCAGCCTGGAACCTGGGCTCAAGGTGGCACTCACTCTGCGCCACCTGGCCTCCCGGGACCACCTACACGAACATGCAGTATGGCTGGAGGGTGCCATCCAACACCATCAGCATTGTGGTCAGAAGAAGTGGTGCAGGCCATCATCGAAGAATACAAGGAGGAGCTCCTCCAGTACCCCTCCACTGAGAAGGATGGAAGAAAGTTGCAGAGCAGTGGTATCAGAAGTGGAACTTCCCACACACCGTTGGAGCCATAGATGCAAGCACGTGGCCTGCAAATCTCCAACCAACTCAGGCTCCACTTATTTCAACTCCAAGGGCTTCTTCAGCATCATCCTCTTCGCCATGGTCGATGCTGACTACAAGTTCATGTACATCGATGCTTCAGGCAACGGTTCATCTTCAGATGCCCAGGTATACAACGCCAGTGTCCTCAAGAGGGGGCTGGAACAGCAACTTTCATCGTGGGCTTCCCAGATCCAGACCCGCTGCCCAACGACACGCAAGATGTGCCCTATTTCATCGTGGGGGATGACGCCTTCTCCCTCACAACCTACACATGAAGCCCTACACCTCCAGACACCTCACCCGTAAAGAGAGGATCTTCAACTACGACTGTCCAGGGCAAGGCGGGTGGTGAGAACGTCTTTGGCATCCTTGCCAATAGGTTCCAGGTACTTCTCACCACCATGCAGCATAGCCAGAGACCGTGAGGAGGATCATGGAAGCTTGCTGCATCCTGCACAATCTCATGCGCACCCGCTACCCAGTGTTGCAGAACAGGCTCGTGGACCTTCAACAAGGCAATGGGACATGGAGCCTGGGGAATGGAGGCAAGGCAAAACCTTATAGACACTGAGGATGTGCAAGGCCCAACAGAGCCTCACGTGAAGGGAGAAAGCAGCAAAACCTCCTGAGACACTGGTGCAAATCCCCAGCTGGAGCAGTGGAGTGGCAAGACAGGATGATAGATGCTTAATGGATGCTTCCTTCAGCCTGTCTCATCACACGGATGAGATTGGGCCATGTATGTTGGGTGGGCCTACAATGAACAGGGCGTTTAATAAAGAGTTTGTTTATGTTGACATGTGTGGATGATTTATATATTATTATTGATAATAAAGGCCATAGGTGTGGCACCTGGGAGGTGGACCATACAGTCCCACTATGCTTGCACTTGGAGGTTATCTATCCCACAGCTATTACCCATCCCAAAGGTATCCCTGCCCATCCCACTGCTATCTTAACCCATCCCACAAGCATGCAAAGGCTTAAACCATTTCTAAAAGTTTCCACCAAGACTTATAAAAAAAAGAAATGAAGCAAGTGTGTGAATCATAAAATAGACTTTATTAACAAGAAGCTATAAAACAAAAAAGAGTCTCTGGCACTCCTCTTGGTCGCTCAGTCTCAGGGTGAAGGGTCCAGGTGCTGTGGAGGTGGGCTGGTGCTGGAGTGCTTGTCATCAACTCCTCCAGAAGCAGAAGCAGCAGAAGTGCCAGCCCCAGAAGAGCGAGCCGTGCTGCAGAAGCCCCAGGAGAACCAGAGTGGAGGCCAGGGGCGGGATGGTAGCCTTGTCCCTCTTGCCAGGGCTGGCAGCAGATGGCTGAGGCTTGCTGTGTTTCCGCATGGTTGTGGGGTTGCTGGCTGGCAGGGAGGCTGGCAGGAACCAAGGCTGGCAGAAAGGCTGGCAGGAAGGCAGGCACCAAGGCTTGCAGGAAGTCTGGCAGGCAGGCAGGCACTAAGGCTGGCAAGGCAGGCAGACAGCAAGGCTGGCAGGCAGGCTGGCAGGCAGCAGGCACCAAGGCTGGCAGGGAGGCAGGCACCAAGGGTGGCAGGAAGGCTGGCAGGCAGGCAGGCAGCAAGGCTGGCAGGCAGACATGAAACCAAGGCTTGTAGGAAGGCAGGCAGCAAGGCTGGCAGGCAGACTGGCTGGCAGCAAGGCTTGCAGGCAGGTGGCCACAAGGGCTGGGCAGGGAGGCTGGCAGCAAGGCTGGCAGGGAGGCTGGCAGCAAAGGCTGGCAGGCAGACATGCAGGCAGGGCAGGCAAGGCAGCCAATCGGTCCGGCAGCAGGTCTTTCCTTCTGAATGGGGACCTGCTTCCGAGCTGCTTCCGTTATATCCGCGGGGCTGACGCAATGCATCCTCCCCGCATGCGCAATTAACGCCAGGCATCCATTAGGCTTCCGCTGTGCATCCGCTTCATCTGCTGTTGCATCCGCTCTGCATCCGCTGTATCTGTTCCGTGTCCGCTTGCTGAGGCCCCTGGAAGCCCTGCGGATGCGCCATCCGCTCTCCATCCGCTTCCATACGCTGGGCTTCCGTTCCGCATCCGCTCTGCATCCGCCCTGCGTCCTCCCCGCGTCCATGTTATCCGCTCTGGTTATATAAATTTTTCCCCTTTAGAGAGACGGAGAGCGGATAACAACGGATGGAACATTTTGCTCGTCCGCTGTGTCCTTTTTGCATCCATTGGGCGGTGTGACATGGACTTTAATTAGGCTGAACATACCTAGTTCCCTTCTTCATACACTTTAGCCTCCAAACCCCTTACCATTTTTGTTATTCTTCTCTGCACACTTTCTAAAGCTCTCAGCCTCTTTTTCCAGAATTGGATGCAATATTCCAAGTATGGTCTCACCAGAGCAATATAAAGTATAAAGCATGTCTCATTATCTTGTGCTATCCCTATATTGATGCAGCATTGGCTCTTTTGGCAGCTGCAGCACATTACTGACTCATACTAAGGCAGTGGCTTACTAGGATACCTAGCAGATCCTTCTTACTACTGTTGAGCCAGGTATTGCCTAATATGTACCTGGCTCAATAGTATTTGGTTTATTCTGCATATAAAAGGACCTTACTTTTGTCATCACTGAAATGATCTTGTTGGATAGGATGTGATGCTCAGTCTGTCAAGATACTTCTGTATTTTGAGAGTTAACAATTTGGCCCCAGCTTGCTGTTATCTGCAAGTTTGATAAGTGCCTCTTCAATCCCCTCATCTAAGTCATTTTTGAAAATGTTGAAGAGCGCTAGGCAGAAACAGAGCCTTAAGAGACCCCACCTCGACTTCCAGTTCCTCTTCCATCATGGTCGGAGTGGAATCTGTGATCATGTGTAGTTTCACTCTGAGCTCACTTGTTGGAGGGTCCCAATTGGGATGGGAACCACCCCTCCAGGGAAAGAGGGAACCGCTTGGAGGGCCGAGGGGAGCTGCATCTCCCTTCCCTGACAAGATAAACCCACTCCAAAGACAAGTTGCAGCGGTGGTCGAAAATGGCCACCATGAAGACGGGAAGCAGTAGCAAGCAGAGTGTGAACCAGACAAAATACATGGACATTAAGGTACCCCGAAATTAAGAAACAAGAACTATTTTGGATGAAAATGTGTAGAAGTGGTGATCAGAGAGAGAGGGAAGGAAATTGGAACTTATAAAACTGGCTTTGAATATTTAAATGAACTAATTTGGAAGTGAAAATTCAGAGGAAAATATTTGAACACAAAAGGCTTGGGAATTAAATTGGATAACTATTGGACTTTTGGCACTAAATAGACATAAGTAAATACTGGAATTGAATGTGTTAAAAAAACATAATAGCTAATAATTGAAATTAGCAAAATTAATAAAAGTTTTATTATTTTAAAAAAGAGAAAAAGTGAAAGAAAGTGTGGAATGTGGAAATAGTGTTAACAGCGTCACCTGATGGTACAGGAAAAATTTCTGTGACTCTTGAAGGTGTTTGGTCTTTTTAAAATTGGAACTTGGAACTTAAAAGAAAATAAGAGGAACTCCATTATAATTAAAATCTTGAAAAGTGAAATACCAGAATATTACAAGGGGAAAGATATTTGAAATAATTGCTTTGGAACCACCTGGTGACTTTGGGAAAAAGTTAGAAAAGAACGTAGAAACAAAGTCTTATGGACTTTGATTGTAGAAATTCTTTCTAAGGATTATTATATTAGATATGGAATTTAATGGAACAGATATGGAAATGGAAATTTATTATAAGAATATTAATTGATAATCAATGATATATAAAATTATGAGAATCAAAATAGAAAGATTAATATCAGTTTCTATAATTAATTGATTAGATTAATATTTTTGTAATATATAGCTGATTTATTAGATGATTGAGAAAATACTATGCTAAATCTAACATAAAATATATGTATATCTGATATTTAGTAGATAGAAAAATATTGTTATTATGTAGAATGAAGGCGGTAGGCTCGAATTGACAACTAAAGGGGACAATTTTTAGAATTAATAGAACAAGGATTGATAAAATGGCAAATGTGACAAATAAAAGTGCAATAAATATAGAAATGAAATAAGATTCTTAGATATTGTAAAATAAGATACAAGAATATCCCAAGAAAAATGAAATAAGATAAGAATCAAAAGTGGATAAAATAAGTTTAATTAATTTAACATTAATAAGTAATAATGTGACATGAAACTGAACAAAAAAGATGAATATGACAATGATCATATTTGTACTGAAATGTAAAAACCTGGAACCACATTGCTTGTCAAGAGACGTTTTTAAAAAAAAATTAAAAATGAAAGAAGGAATCAAATAATGAAATTATCGTGTATATTTAAATAATATGGTGACTGGCATTAGAAGAATGTACTGGAATATTGAATAATTAAATAATGAAAGATTATAATTTTATACAAATATGTGAATTAACATTAGAGATATGATAAACATTATTAGTTTTGTTTGCACCAGAATGCATGATGCTTAGGTGCCACACTGTTTATATATTGTTGTGAACAAAATAAAAACTTCTTTTAAAAAAGAGACTCCACCTCATGTTCCTTTCCAAACATATTAGAAAATTCAATGAAACAAATGAGAAAAAAAATTAATTATACATTTTTAATTGAGGAAATGATCCAAAGCTACATATTGCTGTGTGGCAAAGTATGCAAACCTGTAGAATTATCAGTTCATTAGAATGAAAAATTAATGTCAGCTGTTTCAACCATTGAGATGGAAATTGGGTGTAAGTATGGAAGATCCTGCCTTATTTAAAGAACAGAATTTTGCTATCAAAATCTGATCTCATTGACAGAAGAAAAGATTTCCAGAGTCTTGAAAAACAGTTGTTGAACCTCAGTCTGGAAGCATTTAGAAAACTATTTCCAGAAAGTTGTTTGTGCCACCCGGAGCGTGGCACAAAGGCAACACAGTCACATAAGTAAGAAAAGTCCCTTTAATACCTCCAACTTTGCCCCCAATGTCCAGTTACCTTCGGTTGGAGAAAAAACTCTTCCAAGAAGAGTTTTTAAATGAAGGAAATTCAGTACAAAAACAAAGTATGTATAACTGTAAATAAAAATGCACACAACCATGCTGCAGCAATTAACTGGACTGGGCATGATAAGGAATTGCAGACTACAAAGGCCAATAAAACATGCAGTTGGGAAGACACCTGGAACCCAGATAAGTCTTGACCATAAAAGATAACTCACGATTTGCTTCCCACTAGTTGCTATGTGCAACCTCCCTTTTTAAACACTGTGTTCCCAGCTGCAGCTAATGAAGTGAATCAGGGCCCTTTCCTCCATTGTAAGCCATGCAACTCATGTTTGCTCCCTTCTCCGTTCTTCCCTACGTGCCCTAGGATGAAGAGGGGGTGGGCCTGGGTCTTCCTCCAAATTCCCTCTGCCTTGCTCTATCTCTCCCCTGCTCTGCCCAGATGGACTGTGCCCTTCCCCAGTTTTTTCCACAGCCACTCCCGTCAGCTGCTCAGCCTCCCCCTCGGAATCAGATTCCGATAGGGGCATGACACTGTGAACTGAAGCTCAAAACTAAGGGGTCATACAGTAAACAGTAACACATCAAACAACCAAAGAATGATTAAATCAGAAGAAAGTTAATGTTTTAGAATAGAAGCAGTTATTGCTGCCCAAGGGACACTCACTGGTTACTGAAAGCAAACATTGCATACTTTTGCTACGTACAAATACGTATGTAACTTTGGAAAGGCTTCTCAAAGAACCTAATAAATAAATTTGAAATGTAAATTTGTAGCTTTGGATCATTTTGCTCCATAAATAAATGTTTATTTATTTAATTAACTGGATCCTTTTTGTGCAGATTTGGGACTAGATCACATGATCCTAGGGACACTACAAAGCATGAAAGTACCATCTGTTCAGCACCATTTGCAAATTTGAACAGACACTAAGCAAGTGGTCATTAAGGAAAGACTACCTGTATGGAATGCTGTCATATAAAAAAAAGAGTCAAGACTGAATGAAATTCTGGTAAAATTATGAAATTCAGATCTGCAGAACTATTTTATGAATGATTGAATTCTTCTTTGAGTCATGTTAAGTTGCTAAAAACAGTTTAAAGGCCTGCCTAGCCTTGTTTCTTATTTTTATTTCCAGCAAGCCATGTTTATGGTAATTATTTGGAAAGTTTTGGACAATTAACATCTACTGCTCTTTATTCCAAATTGACCATTACTTCCAAAAGTACTGCAACTTCATAGAAGAAAGAAAAATATGGATGTACATTTGGTACAATAAAGTAACAGAAATATAATGCAATAGAAAACATAGAACAAATAACTAAATTCAAGTGAAGTCAACAAGCAAAAGTAAATAGATATTATGCAAAATCTGTCTTCTAAATACTCCAGCAACATTAAGATGAAAGTAAATTTGTACCGATTACCTGTAAGTGTTGAAAACAAAAAGCTGAAGTATCCCATGTCAGTCACTGAATTGCGCTGTGCTGGATACTTCCATGCCACAAAAGAGGATCTATTACCAAAAAATAATAATAATAATTAGGGGGAGGGAGTTTGAGAAAATTATTCAAGATGTGTTGTAATTCAAAGATGTGCAAAGACATATATAATATAGATCCAATCCCAAACTTATTTGAAGTAGGGGAAATGGTCCAATTTAAAAAGGCAAAAACATCCATTATTTAATAACCCTGTTCTAAAATTAGGTTCAAAACCAAGAATATGTTTATTTGAGAGAGATGCATAAAAATATCCAAATAAGGGTGGAGAATAATAAGAGACACAAAAACCTTTACATGTGACTGCTACATAACTGTTTTTTTTTTAAATCAAAGTGGAATGATTATAGCATAAATTGGCTATGTTGGTCCCAGTGATTATTGGCACACCAGATATCATATCAAAATTATCTTGGACAGCTTAGAAAAACTGTTGAGACAAAATTTCTATTTGTTAATTATAAAAGATGCACAGACAAATTACATTAAAGTGCCAGCTCTAGATGAAGAACTGGCAGTTATGATTTCACACTCTTGTATGTATATAATAATAATGTATGGGAGATCCTGCCTTATTAGGACCTATGGTACAAACAGTGTATTTTAGCACTTTATATTTGTACTTTTAAAAATCAATATAAACTTTGCAAATAATAAATGATTTTATTATAAACCATAGGGCTGAAAGATTTAAAAAACTCTTCAAAAGAATAAGAGAGAGAAACTGAAAAACAGCAGGAAAACTAAATAAAGGAAGAGTTATCATCATTCCATCCAGATTACAAGGAAAAAGAGAGAAGGGAAAAATGAAGGGAAGAATGATGCAAATGGAAGAAAAAATAAAAAATGAGGAGATATTATTTTTCTACATTAGAGTCCTTTTATATTGGTATTCTATAAATTCTCCAAACAAACAGTATTTCATAAATCATGACAAAAATCCCTACTATACCTACATGAAAACTACAGTAATTAGTTGAACTGTATTTCTATCCATCTAGGAATGCAAAATAGAACCGTGTTTTAAAGCTAATTGCCACATTAATAGGCTGTCAAGCTAAGAGAAAGATGCAAAGAAGCTAAGTTGCTCTAATTTTGTGTAGTGGAATTGATGATAATATATAGGAAAGTGAACCCTTTATCATTAATGAATGGGCTATAAAATCTGTCTATCGGTAGATCTCATTCAACATTTATTCAATTAATTGAATTCAATTCAATTATTGCTATAGGCATATACTACAGATCACCCAAGCAAGCAAAAGAAATTGATGAATGTTACTTCTTACATTAATTATTATTAAATAATTAATGAATATGTAGGAAATGTACCGCAGTAATAAAGGGAGACTTTAACTACGCTGATATCAACTGGGAGACAAACACTGTAGCAAGTGGGAGATCGAAGAGATTCCTAACTAATGTAGCTGACAACTTGTCATTCAAAAAGTAGAGGAGGGAACTAGAGGAAAATCTATATGGGACCTAATTCTTACCAAGTTATAGTGGGATATGAAGTTGTCGGAACCTTGGGTGAGATAAGGCATTGGTACTTACCTGATACGTCCGTTCTCTGTGAGCTGTGAAGAGCACCCAGTGATGGAAAATGCTTCAGTCCCTTCCAGGAAGACTGGACTTAAATTTGAGGACGCTCCTCCTCCTCCACGGGACTCCTCCTTAGCATCCCCAGTTTTGTGAAGCCGAGGTATTGATACCCTATATGCGTAAGCCTATGTCATAACCCTGGCTGGAACAGACCCCCTGCCAGACAGAATAAAAGGGGGGGCTGGATGGTCTACACAGCTCACAGAGAACGAATGTATCAGGTAAGTACCAACTCCCTTTCTCCCATGAGCTGTTCAGAGCATCCAGTGATGGGACATATCAAAACTTGGCACTGTCCTAAGGGAGGGACTCTGTCTGGGTTGCAGATCTAACTGTCTCTGAAATAACTTGCTGCAAAACTCGCCTACCAAATGAAGCCGCAGCAGAAGCAAATATGTCAATTTTATAATTTCTAATAAATGGAGATGGAGAAGCCCAGGTTGCAGCTCGGCAAATCNTAGCCATCTACCTATGGTCGAGGGTGAAACCTTGCACCCCAGGGTGTTAGGCTGTGTGATAGACATGAGGAAAAATTTGGGAACACCAGCTCTTGAGCTCTATGGAATGCCGAATTAACTTTTGGAATGAAGGAGGGATCTGGTCTGAGAACCACTCTATCCAAATGGAAAATGCAGAGAACTTTGCACACCGATAATGCAGCTAGTTCGGAGATTCTTTGGACAGATGTAATTGCTATCAGGAAAATTACTTTGTAGGTTAGAAATCAAAGCATCATGGTCCTTAGTGGCTCGAAGGGACCTGTACCTAGGGCCAATAGTACTTTATTTAAGTCCCAAGTTGGCTATCAGTGCACTACGGAGGACCTCAAGTTCTTGGCATCGCACAGAAAACTACAAATGCGAGGGTGATGAGATATGGAGGTAAGATTATCCCAAGAAGCTAGGGCTGCCGCCTGTCTCTGCAGATTATTGGGTGATAACCCTTTGTTTAGGCCCTCCTGTAAAAATTCTAATAATTGCGCTATTGATGGGGAAGTGGGGTCGATCTGAATCCTCTGACACCAACGGCAGAAGCTAGACCAGGTGGCCTCATAGATTCGGTTCGTCGAAGGACGTCGAGTTGACTGAATAGTGCAAATAACTTGAGTAGAAAGGTGTTCATCTCTCAGACGTCACCATTCAACTTCCATATGGGTAAGTTTAGCCATTGGGGGTCCAGGTGTAGCACTGGGCCTTGAGACAGCAATATGACCGATGATGGGATCCTCCATGGGGGCACCTTCAGGTCCGCGAACCATGTTTGCCTTGGCCAATAAGGTGCTACTAATAGCAGGTCCGCTTTTTCTTCCAGCAACTTCTGAATCAATTTGGGGATCACGGGGAAAGGAGGAAAAACGTATAGCGGTCCGGTGGGCTAATGACATCTGAAGGTGTTCACGTCCTCCGCTCCCTGTGATGGGTAACAAGAAATGAATCGGGGAAGCTGTGCATTGAGTTGGGAGGCAAACAGGTTGATTACCGGTTGGCCCAACCTCCGAATAGCCTGCAGAAAGATCCTGGGGTCCAGACGCCACTCTGATTGGTCTAACGTGGCTTTGCTGAGGCAATCCGTTTGTATATTCACTACTCCAGATATGTGGCTCCGCCTTTAGAGAGAGAAGAGATACGGGAGGAATTGTCGGAGTGCCTAGTACACCACTCTCAGTTCTAGCCAGTTGATATAGTGTGCCTTCTCTGAATCCGTCCAAAGGCCTTGCGCTGTATGTGATTGGAAGTGGGCCGCCCATCCCACTAGACTGGCGTCTGTTGTAACAATCAACCTGTGTGGATCCTTGAAAGGGCATCTCTTGTTGATTTCGGGTTGTGTCCACCATTGTGGAGACCTGAGAATGGTTGATGGAACTTTTACGCGAGTTCTGCCATCGTCTCTCCCGGCACGTTGGTATGGCAGCAGGAACCATTGCAGGGTTATTGCATGGAACTGATCCCAAGAGATAATAGAAATACAAGAAATCATTTTTCTGAGCAATTTTGAAAGGAGACAAAGTTGTACTTTCCTAAGAGTTCTGATCTGTTGAGCCAAATCTCTAATGCTTTCTTGTCTATCAGGGGAGAGGAAAACTTTGCCTTCCAGGTGTCAATGATGGCGCCAAGGTGAATGAGTCTAGTAGAAGGTGTTAAATGACTTTTTGACCAATTGATTGAGAACCCATGAAGTTGTAGGGTTACTAGAGTAGTTTGAGTGTTCGAATTTGCTTGATTGATGGAAGATGCCAGAATAAGAATGTCATCCAAGTAGCATTGAAGTCGGATGGACCTA
>BHFT01014303.1:0-39401 GCA_004320025.1 Laticauda laticaudata
GTCCCCAATCAATCATTCTTTATTTGGGATCGCAGGATCCCATCTCCAGCTCCATTCTCAGGAGGAGAAATAGAGAGAGAGGAGAGAGAGAGACACTTTTGGTTTCATGCAAGGAAAGCAACAGAAGTCTTTCTTTCTCTCCCCCAAACTCTGCCAGAAATGAGTCTTTGTGACTTGGAGCAGGAGGCTTTGCAGGGTCCCAAAGACTCATTTCTGGCAGAGTCTGGGGGAGAGAAAGGAAGACTTTTGCTGCTTTTCTTGTGTTCAGCCAAAAGCAGAAGAAAGAAGCGGAAAGAAGCAGCCTGGTGGCCAGGCCAGGTGCATGGGGTATATGGGGCAAGTGACCCTCCTCCACTCTTTTTCCCCTCCCCTCACTACCTTGTGTTATTCACAATTCAAGCTTGTGTTCCCATGGATGATGTGGGCAGCACAGCCTTGTGTTCCTGCGCAGCCTGGATTAATTGCTTTGGCGGGGACATTTCTCTGTGGACCACCAAAATTTTCTTGCGGACCACCAGTGATCCCTGGCCAGCTGGTTGGCGACCACTGTTCTAGGGGACACAGCAATTATGTGGCCAGGAAGCCTCCTTGTGATGGACAGATGAAAATTCCTTGCCTTGGGAAAAAGGAGACAGGCAAAGACTTTGTCCCAAGGAGGAAGGGTCGTTGAGGTAAACCAAGTTGAGGAGCAAACATCACATAGATTTGAGGGATGTTACAGCTATTGGAGACCCAGCTACAGACTCTTGGAAGTCTGTCCAGGTTCTCTCTCCTTTCTTACGTTAAATGAAAATCAAGGTGGAGTTAAACTGGGTTGGGTACTGCAGAACCCACTGGGGGTGGAATTTATACTCCCCAAAGGGTCCAGGAGGTAATTCCTGATCTTCAAAAGGTTGCCAGAGAGGAAGATGAGCTGAGCTGATACCCCTCTACCCCAGGTAACTAAGGGTTCTTCCAGGGCTGGCTTGCTTGCTCATCCCTCATCTGGTTTCTCTCCCAGCTCAGTCCATGGCCTCCCCGCAGACCGAGGAGCTCTTCGACCTCATTGCCAGCTCCCAGAGCCGGCGGCTTGATGACCAGCGGGCCAGCGTGGGGAATCTTCCTGGGCTCCACATCACGCCCAGCAACCTGGGCCACCTTCGCATGGACGGCGAGGCCCAAGAGCCTGGTGACGAATTCTTCAACATGCTGATGAAATGCCAGGTGGGTTGGTTGCACTCCTGCCCTTCCTACCATTGGTGGAAAATTCTAACAGCAAATGGGAAGGAAATTCAACCTTTGCCAAACCTCTCAGGGGCTAGGGGCTGTGCAGGCTTTCACAACCCCCAGGTGAGCATGGAACTCTTTTAGAGTGAACGGTAGGGCCTTGGTGCTAAGGTGTGGGCTCAAGCCCTCATTTAGCCATGGGGTTCATTGGCAGATTTTGAACCACTTGCTTTCTTACAGCTAAATCTACCTTGCAGGCAAGAATAGGATAGGGAATAGGAAATAGGGGGTTATTAGAATTAAAATTATTAGAATAATTAGAGTTAGGATAATTAGAATTATTAGAATTAGAATTAAAATAATTAGAATTAGAATAGCAGAGTTGGGAGGGACCGTAGAGGTCTTCTACTCCAACCCTATACCATTTCAGACAAATGGTTATCCAATCTTGTTCGGAGTATTGCAGTGTAAATTCAGTGCCAGAAAAGTAAACACAGATGGCTGGGGCTTCATTTAACTTCTTTATAAAAAGATAAAGTAAATTTTACAATACCAGTTGTAGATTTTTCCAACATGGAGCAAACTCAAACGGAAGCTACGGGTTCAGAGCATAGCAGCAACTCAGGAGCCCAGAAACAGACCTCAGTTTCACTTTAGTTCAGCAGACAAGCAAGCAAGTTAGTTTCTCTTTCACTTTAGAGCTGAGCACAGAACGGAGATAAACCATGCCCAGATTCTCTCTTTAAATTTCAGCTCTCAACTCAGCTCTTATTGGCTGACTTTGTTACTAAGCTCTATTCCAGTTCATGAATATATTGACAAATCTCTTCTTAAAAACTTCCAGTGTTGGAGCATTCACAACTTTTGGAGGCAAGTTGTTCCACTGATTAATTGTTCTGTCAGGAAATTTCTCCTTAGTTCTTGGTTGCTTCTCTCCTTGATTGGTTTCTTGTTGAGGTGGAGATGAAATGAGGAGGGAGAAGGACACTCCAGACATAGTCCATTTTCAACAAAGCGGGATATAACTGCAGTAATGAAATAAACGACATATGGCTGTTCAGAGTAGTCTGGCCCAGATCACGAGATGATGTGGCTAACTTTTTTTAATCTAGCATTGGGCAAATCTTCGCTTTTGGTGGAACTTAACAGGTGTGAGTTCCATGCACCTTTGGCATTTAGTCATGCCGGCCACATGACCACGGAGACGTCTTCGAACAGCACTGGCTCTTCTTCTAACGGAGACGAGCACCGGCACCTAGAGCTGGAAACGATGGATGTGAGAGAGGAACCTTTCCCTTTCCCTTTAACAGGTGTGATGCCAATGCAGAAGCCTAGGGACTAAGCACGGGTTGGGTACCATGTCTTCCACTAGGAGAGCCAAGCAAGAGTGGACCAAGGGAAGATCATGAGAGCTTACGGATTCTCCTGCTTACCCCTTTAGTCAGTTTTAGCACATCAAACACTGGCTGTCCTCTAAATCAGGGGTCTCCCAACTTTGGCAAGTTTAAGACTTGTGGACTTCAACTCCCAACTTTGCTAGCTGAGGAATTCTGGGAATTGAAGTCCACAAGTCTTAAAGTTGCTAAGGTTGGAGACCTCTAAATTAGGTTACACCCGTCCTGCTTTCTTATGCTTTTCCTCCCAAGATATTCAGCGCCATGTGTAGAGTTCTTAGTGATTCACACTGAAATCTTCTAACAGCCTTGTAAACTGGCTGGCAAGGAAGCCCTGCCTGGTGCTACAGGAGCAACCCGGGTGGATTTGATTTAAATAAAGTCAATTTAAATCACAAGTAAAAAAAGCTTGATTTAAATCCCCTCAGTTTAAATCATGATTTTAAAAGAGCAGCTGTCATTTCTATCCCGCAGTGGCTCCTCCCCTGACCTGCTGTTGACTCACCGACAGTCCTTTAAAGGGACAGCTGGTGATGTGGCAATGACAGCACAGTGAAGGATTTGGGGAGCAGCAGTTGAGTGGATGCCTGCTAACGGGCTGCAGGATGGATCTGCAATGACAGGTGCTCTTTAATATTATATTTATAAGCTGCTTAGAAGGTTTCACTTCCATTTTTACTGCTTGCCCTTCCTCCTCACACTTGGAGCCTGGTGGTACAGATGCATTTCTCTCCAAACAATCATACAATTTGTAGTGTACATAGATTTGCAAAGCAATGGGATTCCTGCATTTTGCTTTCTGATTTATCTCATGGTTGCTGTGAAACTGTGTGAATGCATCAATGCAGGGCATGTTATCTCAGCTTGCAGGGCTTGTATTCATTAAATGAGTTTACCAAAAATGTAAATATTGTGGATTTTTTTTAAAAAAGAAACCATCGATTTTTATCCACCCTGCTTTCTGCAGTCCTCCCGCCTGGATGACCAGCGCTGTGCCCCACCCCATTCCGTCCCCCGTGGTCCCACGGTGCCCGATGAGGACTTCTTCAGCCTCATCCAGCGAGTCCAAGCCAAGCGCATGGATGAGCAGCGGGTGGATCTGGCTTCAGGAGAAGATGACCAAGCCAAGGATTGAGCACCAGATCACTAGCAAAGACCCAGCTTCAGTTAAGCCAGAGCAAACGGCTAGCGAAGGGAAGGATTTCTGGATGCCCCCAGCTGAAGATCTGGGCCGTGGCACTCAGGGCATCCCTGGGGGTGGTGGCAATGCCTCCCTTCTGCACTTTCTTCCCCTGGAGAACATGGCACTGGCGAAAGTGGCAAGCAGAATGGGTGGGCGCTTCTGACTGACCGAGGTGCCTGTGGGCCAACCGGGCAAGAGTGAGGCTTCTTTTCTGCTTGAACATCGTCTATGAAAACCAGGCTCAGGAACCGAAGAAGGGGGAGGTCTCCACCAAGGAGTCTGGATCGAGGCCACGCCCCAAGGGGCTGCTGGAGGGGTTGACAGCCCCCCCCCAAGTCAGGTTGATTTATGTCTCTGCCTCTTTAGGCCCATATCCCGTGCCAAATTATCAGTCCACTTGGGAATATGAATTGGTGACAATCAGTGACTGTGTGTGTGTGTGCGAACCTTGCTTTCAAAATGTGCTTTTTGGTGCCCTTTTATCTCAGGTGCAATCTGATGCTAGTTGGAAAGGTGCTAGGGAGGAGACAAGAGGGAAGCAATCATCCAGAATCAAGATGTTTGGTTTCTGTTAGTCAAGGGAAATTGGGTGGAACACATAAGTACAGATGGCCTTTGACTTATGACCACAGCTGGGTTCAGAATCATGTCGGGTGGCTGTTTTGCTCAGCGACTGCAGTCCATGATCTCCCAGCTGTAGTGATGTAGTGCTTATTAAACAGAGCTGGGGAGGGGGCTCATGGGGTGGGGGAGATCCAGTGCAGGCTGTAATGGCTGTCCAGCGTGCAGAAAACTTCTGCAGGCCAGGCCTGTGCTGGCTAGAGGGCCCACTGGGGCACAGAAATAACATGGAGCTTCTGCCTGCCCCATCAGCCCTTTGGTTGATTACAGCAGGGGTCCCCAACCACCGGTCCCCGGACCGGTACCGCTCCGTGGATCATTTTGTACCGGGCCGCAAAGCTTGGGCGCCGCCATCTTGTTTCAATGGCGCTTCCGGGTTTTCGGTTGCTTCTGGGTTTTCAGTTGGAAAGCGGCGTTTGGGTGCTGAAGGAATCCTCGCACCTTAATTTCGTTGAAGGGGGGGGAGGCTGCGAACGAAGAGCCGTCCTGATGGCGGTGGAGTCTTGCATTACTCAGGTACCGGTCCGTGGAAGAATGAATAATCGTGAAACCGGTCCCTGGTACAAAAAAGGTTGGGGACCACTGGATTACAAGATCCAGCGCCACTTGTATATTGCTCCACGCCATTCAAAATGGCAATGAAGTTATTCTAAGTCTAGTTCTAAGTCACTCGCTTTCAGTATTCTGCATCTCTATAGAAATACAGTGGATGGGTGGGGGTAGTTGCCGCAGTTCTTAAGGTGGGATGTGATCACTGCTTGAGCCATGGTGGCGCAGTGGTCAGTGTGCAGTATTGCAGGCTACTTCCGCTGAGTGCCGGCTGCTTGCAATTTGGCAGTTTGAATCTCACCAGGCTCCAGGTTGACTAAGTCTTCCATCCTTCTGAGGTTGGTAAAATGAGGAGCCAAATGATTGGGGGCAAGAGGCTGTAAACCATTTGGAGAGGGCTGGAAAGCACCATGAAAGTTTAAGTACTATTGCTCAAAGCCTGCAATCCCAGCATGTCTGCTTGTTAAGTGGATGGAATCCCAGGTTCGAGGTGCCAGGGGTGTCTTAGGAAGGCTGGGGAAATCCTGGGGTGCCCAAGGCAGGCCATGCAGGATGGCAGATGCTCTAGTGAATCACAAAGCTTGTATCCAGCCCACCAGGGTTGGGAGATCTGGTCTGCTAATACACAAAGCGTCTCACTTTTGGCTATTCCTTTCCAACTATGGTCAGGTGTGCCCAGCCTGTGTGTGGCGAAGCTTTATCGAGGCTGCCTTGCGCCACTCTCCAAGTGGTCTCCATTCCCATGATCCTTCAGAAGTTTTACATGCTCAGAGGAAGGGCAGAGATGGAGTCAGGAAGAGGCAGGTGGGGGAGCCACAGGACCCTTGTGGGCAGTCATAAGGTGGCACTTCTGGCAGAGTGCTGAGTGCTGACTTTTCATTACGTGGCCACAGGGGCATTGACAATGGCCATAACTTCAGGGACAGATTAGGTCCCTTCATTCAGGACTGCCGTAACGAATGGTTAATGCAGGCTACCTCTATAGCTACTACAGCCATTCACAAAAATAATATTTTTAGTAACCAGTTGAAGGATTTTCAGGCAAAATAATAAAGATTTTAGCCAGATTCTGGCCCTCTTTTAATCTGGTTTCCTTGAAGGTAGAGAGGAATTGTTTTTTTCTCTGCTTATTGTGGACTGTTGGTTTGGAGTTATTCCACAATTATATCAGCAGCTGTGGAATTAAAGTTAGTTGACATTCCCTTGGGCAATTGACTTTTTCCTGGTTTCTCTACTTATGTGGTACTTTCAAAACTCCTTTTGAAGAGATATTCTATGGTGACCCCCACAAAAAAATCAGAAGTTGGTTGCATGCTGCAGCTCCTGAAAGCACCTTCCTTTTCATAGAGCATGTTAGTTGGAATAGGTGCTCCCCAACTCCTGCTTCTTTTGCCGTATGAACGTCTCAGAAAGATTGGAAAACTTCCCAAGAACCGCCCAGGTCTCCAGTGTGTGTTTCTAGTCTGCCTGACCAAGACCAGAGAAGAGGTCCCTGTTGAGAAGGGAGATCCTGACAACCCAACGGTCCTAGACCTGGACCAGATCAAGGAGGCTTTTGCCCAATGTGTGAGGTCCAAAGGCCTCAATGGGAATCAGTCCAGGCCATGTGCGTAACTCTGTGAATCCAGCCGGCCGTGCTTTATGGATACCTTTTCCCCAACCAACCTATGGTGGAGCCTCCCACCATAGGGAGGAAAAAGGCCCTTCGTGCAAACAGTTCCTTGAGCAAAAGGGTTTGAGCTCTTGATGGAAGAGGGAGGGAGGAAAAACCCATCACTTGTGGTCATGGGAATCCAACTGCAGCAGCTCAGAAATCCTGGCAACTACAGTGAAGGGCTGGCTTTGCTTCCCTTTCTCCATCCCGTCCGTCGAATGTCCAGCTACATTAACTGAAGGACTGAGGTGGGGGATTGTTTACCTTGCTGAGTGAGAATATCCCACAGAAAGGGTCTTCTCAGCAAAAGTATCTTTGATCGCATTAAAGTAGAGAAGGTGCCCTGTCTCCGAGGGTTCAAGGGATCCCAAATCCCCTTTCTGGTCATAGCCACGACTGGTCATAGCCTTTCTCTTCGGGGTCCTTGGGCAGTGAGAGAGGTATGCTGGCTGTTGGGGCAAATAGCCCCATCTTTTGCTTCGTGCCACAGAAAAGGCCTCCAAAGCCCCATAAGAGTTCTCTGCTGCCAGGCCTATCCCTTTCGCCAGGCTGGGGCAGACCAGAAGAGAAAAGGTTGCTGCAGGGATCATCTTGGTCTTGAATGTATCGCTAATTTATTACTTTCGAAGTGTGTCTTTTGTGATTTGTTCAAAGGTGGGGAAAGGAAGCAAGAAGTTTTAATTCTTTCCCTTCCCTTTGAAAAGCCGAAGAGCTGCCAAATGAAGTTGAAAGTACAGAAATCTTGGAGGAGAGGGAGAAAATAAAGTTGTTGAATAAAGTTTTTGTGAACAAAGTTCTTTGGAAATTATTTTTCTCCACTGTCCAGGACTAATGCAGATCGAGGAAGGAAGTGCAAGGACAATAAAAAAGGATGAGATACCATCTGGGGATGGTATGGACATTTGGAAAACCCATATAGATCGTCTCAAATAATGACAGGGAGAAACTCCTTCACACCCACAATAAAAGCCATATTAGCCCTAGATTCAGCCACAGGGCTTCAATTAGGATCTGAGTGGGATGACCCTGTAAAGGCAATTTATTAGAATATTGTAGCAAAGAGATTTCCCTTAATGAAAAGAGTGAATCCAGAACACAGAATCGGGTTCATTTTGTACAGTAGAAAAAGTAGAAAAGAGTTGATTGTTTATGAAGGGGAGCCAGTTGGGTCCAGGGGTTAAGGCGCCTGGGGAGAAAGCAAGAGACCTTGTGTGGCTGTGCAGACTCTTTCTAAAAATCCCCAGTGAAGCAGCACCCAGCACCTCTGGAGGCAAAGCTCTTCCACTGGTTAACTGTCCTCACTGATAGGAAGCGTCTCCTTTCACCTGTTGCTCAGAGGCATCTGTTTGCACCCCACCGGCTCCACTCAGGTTTCAGACTGGATTGCTGGGCCACCTCTCTCCTCTTGGTTCAAGTTTTCTTTTTGTTCCTCCTGTAGCTAATCTTGAGAGAGGTGTGTGTGTGTGTACACACAAACACACACACATATAGATAGAGAGATATAGATACACACACAAACGTATAATATATACATAAATGCTCGAGAGGGCAGTTGTTAATCTCCGTTACAAAAGCCGAAGAGCCAAAATTCCTCATTTCTAGATTGAATCTCTTCATCAGTTTCCATCCATTCCTGTCCATTCTAGCCTTTAGCAGTTGGGCTGAATGACTTATTCATTGTGCAAATGTGGATAATAACACCCCTCCCATCCCTCCAAAGTGTGAAAGGACTTAAGCACAGATGTAGTAAATGAATATCTATTCAATAAAAACCTAACCCCGAAATATCTGAATGTAAATTTTCAGCCAGGGAGAAAGGAAACCATTTTGTAATGCGGGGGTCCCTGAACTTGGCAACTTTTAAGACTTGTGGACTTCAACTCTATGGAGCTGATGAAGTGGAGTATAAAGTCTCAAGTTGCCAACTTTGGAGACCTCTGTTGCTTAAAGATAGTTTTGGTGGAGCTGTTCTGCCCTCCAGTGGATTTTCAAAGCAATAATGCCAGAAACAAAAGCATGGAAAAGAAAATAAGGGAATTGACAGGTTTGCAAAGTTCTTAGAAAGCTTCCCCCCCCTTCAGATTAACAGAGTTGTAAGGGACCTTTCAGGTCATCTAGTCCAACCCCCTGCCCAAGCAGGAGAGCCTATACCATTTCTGACAAATGGCAGTCCAATCTCTTCTTGAAAGCTTCCAGTGATGAAGCTCATCACTTCATCCTTGCAGGATATATATCCCTTCATCCATGCACAAACCAAGGATGAGATTATATTTTTGGTTCTGCTCTCTGGAGAAATAGGAATCACCAGGTATTGTGAATACCTGCGTTGTTGATGAATTATAATTATTAGAATTAAAATTCTTTTTTAATTTTAAAAGAAAACTTTATTAGAGATTAAAAAAGAAAAACATTAGTACAGTACATCAAACACAACTTTACGTTGTAGACAAAATCTATATATACAAATACATAATAAACATAAAACATATGCTTCTAGTCAACTAAGACAGTGTGCTTTTTTCTTGGTGATAATTTTACTACTGTTCATTTCTTATTTGGTAAACATTCTTAATTTAACTACTCTATTCATCAAAAACATATCTTTTAATTTCCTGGTTTTTTTTCTCTTTAATCCATTTATACCATTTATCTCAAGCTCATATATCTTGAGTCTTCCTTATTCCTAAATTTTTGTGTGAGTAGGTCCATTTCAGCGCATTCAAGTATTTTCTGAGTAATCAAATTATTTGTTGGCATTTGTTCACCCTTCCAACATTGTGCCAATGCAATTCTTGCCGCTGTGACTATATGGAGTATTAAATATTTCATTTCATTTGCACAGTCCTATTTTAACATTCCAAACAAAAATATTTCAGGTTTGAATTCTAATTGAATACTTGTAATTTCTTTTATGCACAGTCTAAAATTCTTTAGTAGCCAAGTGTGACACAAGGAATTTGTCTCCTGTGCAGAAGCTCTCATTGTACATACAGGCAACAAGTGATAAATCATGATTATAATCATAAAATGCATTCATCTTAAATCATGACACAGCACTCAGTGATAGTCACAGGTTACTAAATAATCAACATAAATCATACTAGGTTATAAAATAAAACAATATAAATGGTAAGATACAAGCAACATTATAGTCATAAGAAGGTAAGGAATAGGTAATAGAAAAGAGAAAGATGATAGTAAAACAGCCCTATTTGGTAGTTTGACAGCGTGATAGGACCAGAGAACTTTTGAAGTTAGGAACACCTTCCCCAAAGAACCTGATTGTGATGACTATAGGGGAAAATCCTGTCCCTTGCTTTCTGAGATATTCTGGGCATGGGACTGTCCTAGTCCTTCAAGGGCTACTACCCCCCCACCCTGCTTAATGATCCATGAATTCGTTTAAGGACGGGGATAGGAGCAGTCAAGTGAATTGACAGAATCCAGGTCCACAGTCCCCTTCCTGTTTCAACTAGCAATTGGCAAATCTTGGCTAGGTCTCTAAAGCTGTATCAAAGCTTTTTGGAGGGTATAGCCAATTATTTCTGAATAAATTATAGCATGAATAAAAATTAGTAAGAACCAAGATTAGCTCTTCAGGATAATATGGAATTGAAATTAAAAGATCAATGATGGTATATTAATAATATGATATGGAAAGCTAATCAATACAATTTGAATGTAAATTTAAGAGGAAAAGACTACAGATATTGTGCACAAGATATATGTACCAAACTGACACACTGTATAACTGAATGTTTTATTTGTTGTTTTGTATGTTCGTTGTAAATTTTTTTTTTTTAAAAAAAAGCTCTTTGGAGGGAATGGTTGAGTCTGGCACTAGGAAACTACCAGTTGAGGAAGCAGCTTTGGACGCTGCAAGACACATCTGGCTTCCTTGCTTGCTGCCTGCCAAGGAAGATGTGTTCCAGGCA
Source organism: Laticauda laticaudata (assembly GCA_004320025.1). Lineage (NCBI taxonomy): Eukaryota > Metazoa > Chordata > Lepidosauria > Squamata > Elapidae > Laticauda > Laticauda laticaudata. Next base: position 10,543 of record BHFT01014303.1, read on the forward strand.
AGACAGAAAGGCTGAGATGCCAGTGGCTTATTCCAGGAAAAGGAGATGGGGGGCTGTTGCTTCAGAAGCGCAGCCTCTGCTACTGAAAAGGAAAGGCCGACTCTGGCCCACCTTGCTGAGCGATACATTGAAATACAGCACTATGGATTGATTGCATTAAACTTGCTGCAGTGATATAGGAATGTACAGTGAATACAGTTGAACTCACCTACCTTGCACAATTTGCAAGATGGGCGCCCCCTGTAAGAAAAACATGTGATGATGCAAAACAATTTTAAATATTTTTAATGTGATTCAAGTTAAACTATGAGGCAAGACAATAGCGCAATTGCTAAACAAACCATAGTAAGTAGTAAAAAAATCCTTTTACTGAAGCAAGAGTAAAACTGAACCAATATGGTTATTGGTTTTCAAGTTGAGGGGCTGCTGTACCTCACAGGGTTGATTAATGGGGAAGCCATGATTGTCTCCTGCAAAGTGCCCAGGTGATTCCCCCCTTGATGCGTCCCCTGGGAAGGGAAGCCCTCATGGCTGTATTTGCATGGCCTGCTCAGCTTGGCTGGTCTTAACTTGGCTGGTTATCTTTGCTTGCAGCCAGCCTGTGAAGCTCAGGATGCGCAAAGCCAGGAGTGGGAAGCGTGTTGTGTGAACGGGGCCTCAGGCCCCACTGAATCCTCTTTCAGGTCCTTTCAGGTGATGACCCAGTTCCCCTCTTTCCCAATGGAGGGCTGGGGGCCAGGAAGGGACTTGGCATTGCGCAGGTTGGAGGAAGGCAGACGCCTATTTATCTAATGAAGAGAAAGCATCGAAATAGAGAGACTCTGACTTTCCTGATAACTGGGAAATATCTCATCTCTCCTCCTAGTGGGAGAGCAAACCGGTTCCTGATGAGTCTTATTCATTTAAAACATTCTTATAATTGCTCACCTTTCAGTCAACCCACTGCAGTTTCCCAAAAGGAGTTTTAAAAACTATTAAAATAAAAAACACTGCAAATAGAATTAAAAACAGGAGCCTCGCGCCAATCTATGGCAACTTCTCATTGTCTGATCTCCCAGCGCCTGGGAAAAAGCCAGGTGTTCAAGGCTAAAAGGATGGAGGCCTTTTTAGAATATGGCTCATATCTCACAAAACTTTGGTGGCCTTAGAGAATCTCTTGCAGCAGTTTCTGCTGGAAGACAAGGGGACCATTCAGGGAAGCCAACTGACAAGAGTTTCAGACATCTGGGGATGGTCTTACATGGTATGGACATTTGGAAAACCCATATACTCTAGATCATATCAAATAATGACAGGGAGAAGCTTCTTCACACCCACAACAAAGGCCAAATTAGCCATAGATTCAGCCACAGCACACTTGCTTCAATAAGGCACCAAGTGGAATGTCCATTTAAAGAGGAGTTATGAGAGCATTAAGAGATTTCACTGAATGAAAGGAGGGAATCCAGGACACAGAATCGGGTTTCATTTTATAGTCTATACAGCAGAAAAGTAGAAAACAAGAGTTGATTGCATGGAAAAAAACAGGGTGGATAAAAATTGATTTTAAACAAAAGTAAGATTTTAATTTAAATTGGATTTTTTTTAAAATCAAATTTATTTTAATAAAATGCTTCAGGGGTAAAAAGCTATATCAAGGTAATTTTCTATTTCAGATACTGGAATAATTTAGTCTATTCAGCATGAAATGGAGCTTAGTTATGTGGCATGAAGCTGTACATTCTTCAACATTTACATGTTTTGCAACTCATTCAATGAATTCAAGCTCTGCAAACTGAGATAACATGCACTGCACTGATACATTCACACAGTTTCACAGTAACTTTGAGATAAATCATAAAGCAAAGTGCAGGAATAGTCCTTTATCCCATTGTTTTGCAAATCTATGTACACTATAAACTGTATGATTGTTTGAAGGGAAATGCCACCAGGTTCCAAGTGTCGGGAAGAAGGGCAAACAGTAAAAATAGAAGTGAAACCTTCTAAACAGCTTATAAATATATTAAAGAGCACCAGTCATTTCAGATCCATCATGGCAGCATCTTTTAGCAGGCTTCCACTCACCTGTTGCCTGCCACGTCCCTCAACTTATTGTCCCAGTGCTGTTTCACCAGCCATGCCATAAAAGGGAAATTGCAATGTCAGTGAGTCAACAGCGGGTCAGAGGAGGAGCTGCAGCAAGATAAGAAATGACAATTGCTCTTTAAAAATGATTTAAATCAAGCCTTTTTACTAGTGATTGGTGATTTTAAAATGTGATTTAAATCAAATCCACCCTGGAAGAAATCATCCTGCTTATTTATATTACATCAGAGACATGGAAAATAACATCCCATAATAACCATTGAAATTAGCATTGGATTAAAGAACGTTTTCATGGGAAATGGCATCATGGCAATATCAGCCAGTTGAAACATCTTGCATGTACAATTGAAAATGTCCTTTATTAATCAGCCTTGGAAAGTCTCTTCTTTGGCAGTTACTATTTACCCTTAATATATTTGAATTATAATTATCATGAATATAATTATTCCGTTCCCTTGTAAGTACACTGAGAGCTTATGCACTCGGGACAAATTCCTAATGTATCTTTTCACACCTGGCCAAATGGAATACGCAATTCAATTCAATTCTTAAGATAATGTGATTGAAGATCTTCTCACACTCAGGCATGTTTATCATTTTCCTCCCACATGGATTATTTGGTGTCGATGGAGGTTTCCAGAGTTAGTAAAACATTTTCCACACTGAAGGCATTTGTGGGTTTTTTCTCCTGTGTGGATTCTTTGGTGTCTGTAAAGGTATCCTCTCATACTGAAGCTCTTTCCACACTCCAGACTTTAATGTGATTTTTTTCCCTGTGTGAATGATTTGATGTTCATACAGAGTTCCTTTATCATTGAAACGCTTTCCACACTCCAGGCATTTATAGGGTTTCTCTCCTGTGTGAATTATTTCATGTTGATGGAGGTTTGCACGCACATTAAAGCTCTTTCCACACTCAAGGCATTTATAAGGCTTTTCTTCTGTGTGGATTCTTCGATGCTTATTAAGATTTCTCCATTCAAGGGGTGGAAGCAACTACGTAAAATTTATAAGTGTTCCCATAGAAGCATGATACTTGAAAAGGAAGGTATAAAATGTTTAAGATATATTCATAATTTTTTCTTTTTTTAAATATAGTGTTTAGCTTTAGAATGTACTAAGCAGAATCAGAATGAAAGTTATGTATTATTTTAAGTGTTAAATTTAGGGGAAAGATATAAAGGTGTCATACTCCAATCAGTAATTACAGGAGAAATTTTGTGTTAATGAGAAAACATAATAGACAGCTGAAACAGACAAAGGATACAACTATAATGATTTAATTGAGATGAAATAAATAAAATAGAATTAAGAGAGTGAAAAGAGGGGAGAAGCTATATAGAAAATGTTGAATGGTAATAAGATATGGAATAATATATAAAAGTGAGCATGAACTTGAATTTATGTCTGTATGAAGAGATGTCCCCGGGATCAAGCTGCTTTCAAAAAAGATGTTTTCTGTTTTTATGTTAAGTGTTTTGTTTCTATATGTTTGTCTTTTAAAAATCAATAAAATTTTGGGGAAAAAAATAAAATAAAACCATGCTTGTTTATCTCCACTGTTCATAATGGAGATTATATCAACAGAAAATGGTGAGAAATAGCTTTATGTAATTGCCTATAGTCTTCTACACTCCAAAGGTTTGCGGAATTTTATGTTCCAAAAGTTTTGGGGAATTTTAGAGGACACTGTAGAGTGGGTGGGACAATCAATTGAGATCAGCAGTTCCTCTCCTGCGCTGATAGAATTATTAACTGGACTGAAGAACATTCCATCAGCAGACAGACACCAATAAGTGGTTCTATAAGACGAGGAAAGAACTGCATTATTTTAGATGATAACCATTTAATCACATTTTTCAAATTATTTGCATCTCGATAGAACTTGAATTTAACAGTAATTTTAAGAATTGGTGGCTCGCCTTGTTCCCTTTCTATTCTCCTTTTTTGTTGTACTGATATTTGCTATCAGTACTTTCTTAGTCCTGATAATTGTTAGCTGTTCTATAATTTTGACTAAAAGTTTTTCTTAAATTTAAATACTTATAAAGTGCATATCAAAACTGCCATGAGGTAGACAGAGTATGATAAACGTGTTCAGGATCTGACTGAAATGTATGAATGTAATGATATAAAATATGAGGAATTTCTTTCTGTGTTTTATTTAAAAAGAGATATAGTAATATTGCAAAATTACATGGATTTGAATTTGTCGCTGGATTAGATTAAATGCAATTCTTTTGAATTTCACAGCTGGTGAAATGAAATTCATTTTTCACCAGTTTCATGATTCATTTTTATGTCATTCTCCCATCAATTTAGACTACAAGTTGTATGTTCAAAGTAATTCCTCATGAATCTTGGTTCTTTTCTATCAATATTCGTATTAAAAATGATTATTTTTTAAGGAAGAAACAAATTCAATTGCAATTTATTGCCCGTTATGGTTATGAATTCCAAACATTTATAAGCAGGAATTTTTTATTATGTTGACTTTTCAAAACCAATAGATTAAAAATATTGCTTAAGTGCTAAAAACTTTAATCATTCTTTAAGAGTGTTGAGGTAATTCCCCTCAATTAGGAGAATGATTGCATACAGGGAGACGTAGTGAGAGAAGTGTTTGAATAGTACACACACAGCACACGGATACAATGTACAGTAACTGTAGGCTTTTACTTCCAGAAACGTATAAGCAAAGTTCAAAATAAGTAGTCCAAAGTCATTCACAGGTAAATCAGTCAGTTTTTAGTCCAATAATCCAATAACAAAGTCCAGTGTCAAAAACAGTTCAGTATCAGATTTACATCAAATCCAAGAAGATCAGTCAATTAGGAGGAACAGCAAAACTCTCCAACAGAAGGAAACAGAGACTCACTGAGACTTATTCTGAGACTAAGACGAAGACAACCCAGGTTTCTGGCTCCATCTTATGGCCGTTTGAGAAACCACACCCAATTACACTTTTTTTGCATTCTCTTAAAAATACAGTATGAAAATGTCTATCCTGGTTTATATATTTCCAACCTAAATAACTGTTAGGTGACTTACACTCCTAACAAAGAGCTTTATTATTTTATGTCTATATTACCAAATAAGATGGTTTTTAGTATTTTTTAAACTTTATTTTTTGAATTTCTGTACTGTTTAATTTTTGTGATGTTGAATACAACAGATTAAAGGGATTTAAAAATGGAGACATTAAAAATTACTTTTCCTGGTAGCTCCTTTATGTGTAAATAAAGTTGCTTTTGTTTATATAAGTATTTGTTTCTTATCCCATCTAACCTATTCCAGTTGCTGCTCTGATAAGATTTTAAAAGTTAACATTGAGCAACTCAGCAGAGCTTCTAAAGCCATGGAGCCATATTTTCCTCTGAGAGACCTACAGTAATACACCCAAATTACTGTGTATCATTTGCAGTTCAAAGCAGTATCATCACATCGTGCAGACTATTGAAATGTTAATTTTCACACGAGGACAAAGAAGTATTTTGGGATCCCTGTGCTTCTAAGCACATTCTATAGCTCATCATTCTTGATACAATTGAAAGCCCTTCAATCAATGAAACATATGCTTTTATTTTTTGTTTTTATATTATTTGGCTTTCTCAAATATCCCACATGTATCACTAATAATATCTCTTGTTTCTCAGCCTTTTTGTAATGCCAGCTTGAACATCTGGTATTTCTCTTTCCATACTGGATGATCCTCAGCAATATTTTTCTAGCATGTGAAATTAAGGATATTAACTAAGTATAGTTTGCCCATTCTGTTAAGTCTCTTTTTTTTGGCATTAGCATGTAGGTTGACCTCTTCCAATTTGTTGGCCAAATTTGCTGGCATAGTTTGGTTAGAACTTTTATTGAGTTTCCTACCACTTTCCATATTTCCATCTATTTCTGTAATGTGTAATGACTCTTGATGAATGTATCTTTTCTTTTATGTACACTGAGAGAATATATACCAAGACAAATTCCTTGTGTGTTCAATCACACTTGGCCAATAAAAAATTCTATTCTATTCTATTCTATTCTATTCTATTCTATTCTATTCTATTTATTTCTATTTCTATCCAACATGAGCTGACCATCATTTGGCAATATATTATGTCTCCATGTGGGGCTTGGGCTACTATACAGGACTGATTTTTCCACTGCCTTTTCCCAGACAGTATGGAACGATAACTTTGCCATTGTTATTAAAATAATCATCTGCTCTCACAACTTTCTATTCATTGCTACCCAATATACTGTAGATAGCTCCACTTGCGTGCTCCACATTTTAAAAAGGCAAGCCAATACTTACCTTCAACTGCAGCCTCTGTGAAGAAAACAGCTGAGGCATGGCAAACCGCTCTGTCAGGCAAATCAGCTGTGCTTTAAACAAAGGAATAAAGCATAGGAAAGAGCAGGGGCAGGTGGGCAGGCCCACTTCCTCGTCACAGCGAACCAGTTCAGAGAGAGCTGAACACAGGAACAAGGGGTTCATCCAATCCAGTTCAAACCAGTAGAATCCCACCACTGCTTAGAATGGTTTTAATTATAATGATCTCAAGATCTGAGCTCACATGCTATAGAAGATCAAATAATATAATAGTTTAACAAGTCATGAAAAATAGTTTATTGGGTTTAAAAGTTATATAGGCTTTTGAGCTTACATTCCCCCAGAACTATTAGCTGCTGAAATAGCATGAGCTATAGAGCCTTGAAACTATTCTACCAAATGATAAACTTTGATCAACATAAACCTCTTGGACTACTTATCTTATTTCTTCCAAAAATACAAAAGTGTTAAGATATTAAATGTTAATTATCTGGAAGAAGTTTCATCCTTTGTCTTGATGAAATGGACAGCATTCTTGTAACTGTTAATTCATCTATCCCTGTTTTAAATCCATGGTTAGCTAAGGATTCTTGCAAGGTGACACGTGACCAGGTCTTGGCAATGTTATATTCCCTCTGAGAAAAGTGGTGGTTTCACCAACTTTTAAAATAACAGTAGTTCACCCCCTTCTCCAGAGGCCTTTGTTGGACCTAACTATTCTGCACACTCTTTATCCAGTTTCTAACCTTCCCTTCTTGGAAAATGTTGTGAAACATAACTGCACAGCAGCAACAGAGTATTTTGGAAGAAGCAGATTACCTTGATCTCTTAAAATTTGGGTTAAAACCTAGGTACGGGACCAAGACAGCATTGACTGGATTTCTCTCCTCTTGCTGAAGCAGGGTAGATGGTATGCCCATCCTATTTCTTTTTGACCTCTCAGCAGTTTTCAATATCATTGGTCATGTTATCATTCTGGGTCAAATTTTGATCATGTGGACCATGTGGATGCTACATTGGTTGTAAATGCAAGAACAGGCTGTAAGTCACTTTCCAGTGCCATTGTAACTTTGAAAGGTCACTAAAGAATGTCTGTAAGTTGAGGACTATCTATACAATATCAATCCACTTCTTTTATTATAACATAATTTTCTAAACTAGAACTTTATGATGTGATTTAATTAAGAAGCTGCAAAAGCATTCAATGGATAAGCATCACATTATTTCCGTACTGGAAGACTAAATATTACCATACAGTTTGGAGAAGATTAATCTTCCCTTCTCATTGCAATATCTAATATCAGAACTTTCTTGAATACATCAGCTATAATTAAAGATTAACTAACAGTGACATATGCACAAACAAGCATTTGGAGAAAGCTGCACAAAGGACTGCGGGAATAGACCCAATATAGAACAATCCTTTCTCTTTTGATGTAAGAAACAACGGGATGACTATGTTTCTTTATGTTTATTAGGTCAGGCAAGAACTGATAAATTCATGGCTTCTTCAAGTGCAAATCATATAATATGACATTATGTCTATAACCTCAAATATGAAATCTCAAATTGTTTATCTATTTGTTCCAGCCTACTCTAATCATTAAACATAGAAACATCATAAAACACCAAAACGATTAAAAACTGTACTCTTGATAAGATATGGCTAGACACTTCACACATACATATACACACAGAGTTAAATTGCTTGCCTGCCACCAGAATCAACTGGAACAAACAACAAGTACAAGCAATGATACCTTAATATGTTCATCTGGCCTGAAACTAGAGTGCAAGAGGTCTAGATAATTCACTCCTTGTAAGGGCCTGTGGAGTTGTAAAGGAGAAAAAAGGCCTAAAAATGGAAGGTTGGAAACCAAATGAAAATTGTTCAGTTGGATCCAGAGATAGGTTCTTGAGGAAAGGGTAAACTAACTTTACCTGAACACAATCCCTCTGTCAAGGATTATTTATTACCACCATCCTGGAGTCTTTAACCAAAAAGGAACACAATGGATCTAACAAACATAGTCATCCCAGCAGTGTCTTACTTATGAAAGTAAGTAAGTACTCTCTCATTTTTACCTTTACCATTGCACTTAAAATTCTTTGCCTTTTGATCATGTATAGTTTGGATGTATGAATGTGTATAGCCTGAAAAAGTAGTGAATTTTTCAGCAGACAAAGGATCTGATATCCAAATAAACCAAATACAATAGATAATAAATCAATTTAAGAAGCGCAATAATAAATGAGAAGTACTAATGAACTTGCTTAACTTAAGGTTAAGTGAGATTAACATGCTAAATTGAGGGTTAGAAGACAGAATCAGTCTATGACATAGAAAGAGCAACTACAGAATTTAAATCCAAAGAGACATTGAGTTTACTTTTGTTGCATTGTCAACTTACACCCACAATTGAAAGCAGAATTTCTGTTGTTAAGCAAGGAAATTAAGGCAGTCTACAACTCTACAACCATTTTGCCATGTTTTTTAAGTGAATCACTGCACTTGTTGAATAAATCATGTGGTTAAGTGAATCTGGCTACCTCCATTGACTTTGCTTGTCAGAAACTGGCTAGGAAGGTTACAAATGGTGATCACGAGTCCCCAAATTGCCATTACATGCTGGTTGCCAAGCACCCAAATTTTGATCATATGACTGTGGGGAGGCTTCAGCATGAGAGCTGATTGTAAGACACTTTTTTTCAATGCCACTGTAACTTTGAGCAGTCACTAAACAAATGGTTGTAAGTCAAGCACTACCTGCATGACATTAAAAGTGTGTTTTTGGAAAATCTGTAATATTCTACTGAGCTCGCAGGAAGAAATGGGAATGGAATGGTATTTATACCAACAGTTCTGAAAAGATATAATTTACAAGCCACTAAATTTGGAAGATCGTTTTTCTTCCAATGCTATTCCAGTTTTGTTTGGAAATCTTGCAAAAGACATGGTTCAAAAGCCCTTTGCCCGAGTTCAATATCCATACAATTTACTGGAAATCCACTGGTTATTTTTTATTGCTTAATTTGAAAAGAAGAAATATGCTGACTTGTTACACTGACTCCTCAGTAGTGGTCAGCTCTGGCAGCCTGAGAACAATCAGAGTCAGACCAGAAAGCATCAAAGATCTGCCAGATGTCCATCTCTCTAACAAAGAAGAAAACAAACAAACAAAATTAAGCCAGTAGGGAATGTATAATTTTCATATACCCAACAAAGGAGCTAGAAAACTGACACTACAAAGGCAGTCCTAGAGTAAATTATCACTTAGGCTTATAAAAGTAAATAAGCAGGGAGACTATCATCTCCAAGAAGACAGAGCAGTTATAAATATTTCAGTTTTGATCCAGCAGTATGGTACAGCCAAAAGCTACATAGAACACTGTTAGCTCTATTGCTAGCTGAGATATGGTAGATGAGGCTTGTAAAGATTAATTATTTTTCTTCGCCTATCTGCTGATCACTTTGAGTTGCTTCCTAAAAGAAAGATGGTAGATTTCAATTAGAAGACTCATTCTAACTTCACTCACTTTGTTTTAGATGTTTTCCAGGGTACAAATTAGACTGGAAAGTAAATTCCTTTTTTAAATTATTATTGAAAATATGTTTTGGAAATAGAATAAAATCCTGATAGTCCAGACCTCCATTCAAAGGTTTTTCAGATATAAGCAACATTTTATTTCAGAATTCCAAAGCTATCCAAATTTTAATTATTTAATTACACAAATTAGACAAATGTAAGTCAAGTCAGTTGTGCAGAGGTAGTCCTTGATTTACAGCCATTTGGTTAAGTGACTATTCAAACTTACAATGGTGCTGAAAAATGTGACTTATGACCACTCCTCGAACTTATAAATATTACAACATCCCCATAGTCACGTGATCAAAATTTATGATGGTTGCAGCATCCTGGGTCACATAATCACCATTTGAGACCTCTTCAGCCAGCTCCTTAAAAGCAAAGTCATGGGAGAAAGCCAGGTTCATTTAAGGACACGATTCACATAACAACAGTCTCTCCAGATTTTTTTATTTGAGCACTTGGTTTCACAAATAATCAAAATTCTTCCTTCCTTCACTATAACTGTAAAATTACCAGAATTAACCAAACTATAGCACACACAATAACAGAATGAAAAAAAAAACATGTTGATTTTAAAGATACCTGATTTGAAATGTAATTTTAATATATATTTCCCAGTGTTCTATGCTGCTGTTGGGAATTGATGTTCAGCAATATTTGGAAGAGCCTGTGTTTTCCCTGATCCTGTTTAAAGTTTTAACTCCTCTCGTTTCTACTGTTCTTCCCTACTCACCACCTCAGCAGCTTTGTAACTGATCCTTATAACTACTACCCTGATTTTTGAAGCAATTGTTTCTAAAGAAGTGAATCTTAATTATTCTTGCTAGAAAAGAGTTTCCATTGTTTCCTTAGGTAGCGTATTCCAGTGCTGCTTGGTCTTCTTTCTATATTACATCAAAGTTCCTGCAGTTCTCCAGATAATAAATACATTCACTTTTTATTTATTTTTTTGTTTCTGTAGGGCACAGATTCTCCCTAATCTGTAACATTTTCCAATATTTCCTATACTAGCTGGGGAATCTTAGCAATTGTCCCTGTGCAATTGGACAATGCTGGGCTGAGTAGAATAAGTCTAAATAATATCTCTTCTGGGCTTTAGAAGACTATTTCCCCCACAATTCATAATATATACTGCCTCTTTCTCATGAAGGAATAATTGGGGCAGGAGCTGTCCAGCAGCCTTCCTCCCAATATATCTAGAATGCATCAAAAGGACACACATACAGAGATTGAGAGAGAGGGGGGGGGAGAGGGAGAGAGAGAGCACAATCTATTGAAGTAAAACTATGCTGAGGTTGAACATCATAGGACCATATGTATGGAAGAGTTATACAAGTCTTCCCCATTTAACAAGCACAACTGGGACAGGTACAGTAACTTGGTCGTTAAGCAAAGTGATTGCTAAGTGAAACCATGCCTGTGCTTATGATCTTAATTCAGTTTTTGATTGCTTTACAGACCTGTGAAGATCACAAATGTGAGAAAGGTTATAGAATTATTTTTCACCACTCTTAACTGTGAATGATCATTAAACAAGAGGGTAGCTAAACAAAAACTAAAGCCCCTGTCCCACTGCACCAACAGATGCAAAGAGGATGTAAAACATTAAAAAAGTTGGGAAACGCTATGAATCCGTTGTGTACTCATTGCATACGTGTTTCATACGCTCTATCCTTTGAGCATCCGTCCACTGAGATTTCATCCGCTCAAGAAGTTTTGAGCTGCACAAAACTTTGTGAACGGATGAACTTTCCGCTGTGTACAATGTAAATCTGTGACATACGAGCAACAAACGTTCTATGTCCGTTTATCATCTGTTAAACATCCGCTGTATCCTCTCTGCATCCTCTGGGCATCCCCTCAACTCACATCCGCTGCAGCTGAAAACGGAAAGAGGGAGGAAACAAAAGGTACACGGAACGTCTACACAGCGTTAGTAGCACAGAAATAGAAAGGATGCGCAGTGAACGGTTTGCATCCTATATGCATCCTCTAGGCTTCCTATGAACATCCCTTTAACATCCCCACTACATTCTATCCACGTCCGTTCCTTTCTTTTCCGTTCTGTTTATGTAAATTTTTGCCACTTTTTGGAGCGGATGACAATGGATGGAGCACCCCCGAAATTTTGCTCGTCCGCTGTGTCCTTTTTGCATTCGTTTTGCATCCGTCGGCCAGTGGGACCTAGCTTTTACCGTGTATGTGTACAGATACAGACCCTTTTCAATTAGTTCTAAACAATGTAAGGGTGGTAGATACTGGAATGGGATGCTTTTTCCTGCAGAGATAAAAGTTTTGTGAAACCCCTCATGTTTCCCTTTAGTGAATATTTTATTTATTTACATCTCATGTTTATTATACTTATATATAGCTCAGATGGTGAATACTCCTCATCCTATTTCCCCTGCAACAACAACCTTGTGAGGTGGGTTGGGCTGAGAGAGAGAGAGAGACTGGCCCAAAGTCATTCAACCAGCTTCCATGCCGAAGGCAGGACCAGAGCTCACAATCTCCTGGTTTCTAGCCTAAGACCTTAAGCCCATGTCACACTGCCCAACGGATGCAAAAAGGACACAGCGGATGAGCAAAATGTTCCATCCGTTGTTATCCGCTCTCAAAAAGGGGCAAAATTTGGCATTAACCAGAGCGATAACACGGACGTGGTGGAGGGACGGCAGGGCGGATGGCAACAGCGGTAATGCGAACGGGAACGCCCAGTGGATGGAAGCGGATAGGATGTCGTAGGGTTTCCAGGGGGCCCAGCAGCCAAGCGGAAGCGGAATGGAAAGAGCAGACTGCCAGAGCGGAAGCCTGATAGCGGATGAAGCAGATCACAGCGGATGCCAGCAAGCGGATGCCAACAGCGAAGCCTAACTGGACTGCCTGCGCGTTTAATTGCGCATGTGGGGAGGATGCTTTGCGTTCAGCCCCATGGATATAACGGAAAGCAGCTCGGAAGCAAGGTCGCCATCTTCAGAGAGGAAAGTACCTGCTGCTGGACGGATTGGCTGCCTTGCCCTGCCCTGCCTGCATGTCTGTCTGCAAGCCTTGCTGCCAGCGTCCCTGCCAGCCTTGCTGCCAGCCCTCCCTGACCAGCTTGCTGCCAGCGCTGCCTGCAAGCCGTTGGTTTCAATTGTCTGCCTGCCAGCCTTGGTGGCTGCCTTGGTGCCAGCCTTTCCTGCCAGCCTTCGCTGTCTGCCTGCTTGCCAGCCTTGGTGCATGCCTCCCTGCCAGCCTTGCTGCCAGCCTTGTTTCCTGACCAGCCTCCCTGTCAGCAGCAACCCACAACATGCGGAAGCCACAGCAAGCCTCAGCCATCTGCTGCCAGCCCTGGCAAGAGGGACAGGGCTACCATCCTGCCCCACTGGCCCGCTCACCTCTGGTTCCGCCTGGGGCTTCTGCAGCACGGGCTCACTCTTCTGGGGCTGGCGTTTCTGCTGCTTCTGCTTTAGGAGGAGCTGATGACAAGCACTCCAGCACAGCCACCATCCACAGCACGCTGGACCTTCACCCCTTGAGACTGAGCGACCAAGAGAGTGCCAAGAGACTCATTTTTCGTTTTAATAGCTTCAGTTGTTAATAAAGCTCTATTTATGAATTCACACACTGACTTCAGATTTCTTTTTTTTTTATAAAGTCCTTGCTGGGACAACTTTTAGAAATTGGTTTTAAGCCTTTGCATGCTTGTGGGATGGGTTAAGAGAGCTGTGGGTATTGGGCAGGGATGACCTGTGGGATGAGCAGGGATACCTTTGGATGGGTAATAGCTGTGGAAAGAATAAACCTCCAGTGCAAGCATAGTGGGGACTGTATGGTCCACCCTCCCAGATGCCACACCTATGGCCCTTATATTATCAATAATAATGTAATAATCATCCACACATGTCAACATAAACACAAACTCTTTATTAATGCCCTGTTCATTGTAGGCCCACCCAACATACATGGCCCAATCTCATCCGTGTGATGAGACAGGCTGAAGGAAGCATCCATTAAGCATCTACCATCCTGTCTTGCCACTCCACTGCTCCAGCTGGGGAATTGCACCCAGCGTCTCAGGAGGTTGCGCTGCTTTCTTCCCTTCACGTAGGTTCTGTTGGGGCCTTGCACATCCACAGTGTCTCTGGTTTCGCTCTGCCTCCATTCCCCCAGGCTCCATGTCCCCATTGTCTTGTTGACGGTCCACAAGCCTGTTCTGCAAGACTGGGTAGCGGGTGCGCATGAGATTGTGCAGGATGCAGCAAGCTTCCACGATCCTCCTCACAGTCTCTGGGCTATGCTGCATGGTGGTGAGAAGTACCTGGAAACCTGTTGGCCAGGATGCCAAAGGCGTTGTCCACCACCTGCCTTGCCCTGGACAGCCTGTAGTTGAAAGATCCTCTCTTTACGGGTGAGGCGTCTGAGGTGTAGGGCTTCAATGAGTTAGGTTTGTGAGGGAGAAGGCGTCATCCCCCACGATGAAGTAGGGCACATCTTGCGTGTCACTTAGTCAGCCGGTCTGGATCTGGGAAGCCCACGATGAGGTCTGCGTTCCAAGCCCCTCCTTGAGGACACTGGCGTTGAATACCTGGGCATCTGAAGATGAGCCGTTGCCTGAAGCATCGATGTACATGAAACTTGTAGTCAGCACGACCGTGGCGAAGAGGATGATGCTGAAGAAGCCTTTGGAGTTGAAATAAGTGGACCCTGAGTTGGGTGGAGATTTGCAGGCCCACGTGCTTCCCATCTATGGCTCCAACGGTGTTGGGGGAATGTTCCACTTCTGAATACACTGCTCTGCAAACTTTCTTCCATGCTTTTTCAGTGGGAGGGGTAACGGAGGAGCTCCTCCTTGTATTCTTCGATGATGGCCTGCATCACTTCTCTGACCACATCTGATGGTGTTGGATGGCATCCTCCAGCCGTACTGCATGCTCCTGTAGGTGGTCCCGGAGGCCAGGTGGCGCAGAGTGAGTGCCATCTTGAGCCCAGGTTCCAGGCTGGGGCGGAAAACTGGTGCTCTGCTTGGTCAAACCTGGGTGTCAGCCGCTGCACAACTTCGTCAAACATGGCTGGAGCATCCTCATGAAGTTCTGAACGCCCCGAGTGTCTTCGTTCTGAGCTCCACCATCAGCTTGCTGTACAGTCCGTCCTCTGCTCTTCTGGCGAACCATCTTCGGACCCAGACGCTTTTTGGCTGCCTCTTTTTCTTCTCGCAGTAGAGTTCACAGAGCCTGCAGATGGCTTCGCACTGTTGCAGAACGATGGTGGCTGCCGAAAGGACTTTGTTGCAATCCACGGTGGACATGACTGGATGCTGTGGAAGAGCAAGAGTCAGATGAAGGCTGCAGAGGTCTGCACTGCTGGGCTGCTGTTCTGAAAGTGAGATGCAGATGAGTTTGCTCCCCCTTTTTATAGGAAATATAGGTTTTCCGCTAGGCATCCTCTAGGCATCCTGTAGACATCCTTAATATCCGAGATAGGTCCCCTCTGTGAACGTTTTTTCCATTTTAAACGCTTTGTTTCCGTTGGCATCCGTTCTGCATCCGTTCTGCATCCGTTCTGCATCCGTTCTGCGTCCGTTCCGTTTCCTCCCTGCGTCTGAGCGGATGCGAGTTGCGCGGATACGGAACGGATGCCTAGCGGAATATAGCGGATGCGTAAACGGATGCAGAACACGGATGCGTAGTGGATGCGTAGCGGATGCAGAACGGACGCATTGGAGTACATTTTCCGCACAGAAGTTTTGGGCAGCCCAAAAACTTTCTGAGCAGATGAAACGTCAATAGACGGATGCTGGATGGATAGAGAGGAAGCAAAACGGAGGCAGTGAGTACAGCGCATTTTCCAACGTTTGGCAAGCTTTTTTGTCTGTTTTACATCCTCTTTGCATCAGTTGGTTCAGTGTGACATGGGCTTTAACCATTGCTAGAGGCTTTATGGAAATGTCCATAATCTTTCCTTGGCAACAATACAAAGATATCTGCCACTGTCTTCATCCCGATTTCTTTTTAAAACTTCCTAAGGTAATCTAGCATTTAACCTTTAATGAGAACAGCCAAAGAGGCCAAGTACTCTATACACAGGAGATTGACATTCCTTCAGAACTCTGCTGAGAATCTCCCTATTGCCATCCTTTGTAATTTTTTCAGTAATTTTCCATATACAATAGAACAAGTTTATAGAAGATCATGCTTTGTGAAGTTTTCAGTAAGAATTATTCACCTTGTCTACTAAACAGAACATTTTAAATACAAACAGCATCAGGTTAGCCTGGCCAAAAAGTGAAACATATATATTTTAAATGTAACATCATTGTGCAGCATTTCTGTGGAATGTTGATAGTAATAAGACAGAAATACAGGTAGTCCTCAGCTTACAACCATAATGGAGCCCAACCTTTCTGTTGCTAAGTAAGACACTACTTAAGTGAATTTTGCCCCATTTTATGCCTTTTCTTGCCACAGTTAAATGAATCACTGCAGTTCTTAAATTAGTAACACAATTGTTAAATGAATCTGGCATGGTCTTGGGACACTTCAACTGTCATAAATATGAGCCAGTTACCAAGCATCTGAATGTTGATCATGAGACCATGGGGATGTTGCAATGATCGTAAGGCTGAGAAACGGTCATAACTCACTTTTTTCAATAATGTAACTTTGAACGATCACTAAGTCAACTGTTATAAGTCAAGCTCTATCTGTATAGTATCCCAAATTAAGGTATCCATTTGTGTTAATAATGAACGTCAAAAATAGCAACTGTCCATTCCTCTCAAAGCATGCGCTGACAGCACTGTTTAAAACACAAATTAATAAAAATATGTTTTGGGATTCTGAGAGCTCATTAGGAGTACATAAAAAGCAGGAGGTGAAGCCAGCAATTCTTGGCCTGTTGACCCAGACATAGTAGAATAATTCTTATTTGCTGCAGCTCAGAGGGATATTCAGTTACAGTGGAGAAATCATAACAAAGACAGGAAACAGATCAGCACTCTCTGGATTTAACACTCTCTCCAGGGAATTTTTTTTAAAACTGCAGATGTTTTTAACCTTATCTTAAATGTCATTGTATCATCTGCCCAATTCTGATGAACTTAAGAATAGTGTATAAATTGAAGCAATTCAAGTCAGAGCAGAGAGGGAGGCTGGCTTATATGCCAATTGGAGCAGCTGATCTTTCAAATAATATCCTCCATCACTTCAACTATACATTATTAAAGAAAATGTCCAAGATGCCAACATACACACTTTGCAATAATGGGGGAAAAAAACAACAACCCTTCAGCAACATTTTGCTTGGAAACAGCAACTGGTTGCTTTTTGTCATTTCTAAAGAAATAGTTTTCAAGTGAAGGAAACATTAGGCCCCTCTACCAACCACAACTGTTTCTATAACTTCAGCTTGTCTGTGCTCCATTGTACTTTGTTCTTCGGTTTTGCTGTCCTCAGCAGTATACACATTAAACACAGAACAGAAAAATAATACTTCATTCTGTTTTATTAAACCGCGTGTCAACAAAAACCGAATGCTGGTGATTGAGTTAAGCATATTTTAGCAGGGAGATATAGGCAGCCCTTTTATGAACTAGAATAACACCAAAGTTCTGGAAGTATTTACTTATAAATTTAGCCAACTTACATAAACATTTGTTAGATTCCATCAAAGAATTTGCATGTGAAATTTGCATTCCATGGGGGATTTCTAGTGAAGCATGCCCTTTGCAAGCTCGATCCAACTCTCCTGGTTCCGACATAGAGCTGGCAAATCTGTGGTTTGTTAGATCCAGGAAGTTGTCAATGCTTCACTATGGAATGGATGATGCCAGCAGTTTTGAAGGAGGCTGAGGGTACTCACTCCTTTATATGTTCTTCTTGGATCCAGTTGTGTTTGATAATTGTTGCCCACTACTCCAATCTTTTGGGGAAGATCACTAAGCATGTGCTAGAAACTGATTCATCTTCATAGCATTCTAAAAGAATTGGATTATCTTAACCTTTTCCATCAGGTTCAAGCCTGGGACTAAGGCAGGGGACCCCCAAACTTAACAACTTTAAGACTTGTGGACTTCAACTCTGCTGGAGAATTCTAGGAGTTGAAGTCCACAAGTCTTAAAGTTGCCAAGTTTGGAGACCTCTGGACTAAGGTGAAAACAGCTTTGACTGCTATAGTTGATCATATTTATCAGGAACTTAATAGGATCCTATACTTGATCTAACTAGCCTCACAAAGATTTGATACCATTTATTAGAGTCCCTGCAAGGCCTGCTATATTTTTGCAGCAGTTCTAATGTTAACTCAGTGGGTGATTTGAGATATTACTAATGAGAGAGAGTGTATCCAGTGTTTGTCTTCCTATGTAGTGGTTCTGTTTTCTCTCTCCTACTCTTTAATATCTTTATGAAGCTACTGGGAAAGTTCATATGGAAGTTCAGGCTGCAATACTATAAATACTGCCACTCTGAGCCCAGTTGAAGATCCCATCAAAGTCTTCTCTGGGTGTTTGGGGGAATGTTGGGGCCTAAATGGGAAGAAGAAAGCTAATGCTCAACCTATTTAAAATGGCATTATTTGTACAATGTGATTCTCTGCCAACTCTCAAAGGGGTTGCATTGCCTCCAAGGACATAGGCCTCAAACAGATGGTGCTAAATGGGAAAATAGAGGCTGCTGATGAACCATTTTTAAAGGTTTTTTTTTAACTTGCCTTATTGTTTTTATAAATAACTTAAGGCGGAAAATACATTTAATATTCCTTCCTCTTCCTCCTTTTCTCACAACAATCCTCTGAGATAGGTTGGGGCTCAAAAAGAATGACTAGCATCCAGATGGCTTTCATGCCTTTGGCAGGACTAAAACTCAAGTTTTATATTTATATTTTATATTTCCACTGGTCGAAGGACCTTGGTATGGTAACTCATTGCCTTACCACTACTGAGTAGAATTTTGTAATGCATTCAACCTGAGGCTGTGTTGGAGGACACCTGGGATCTACAATTGTTCAGAAAGCAGTGGCCTACTCGATGACTGGTACACAACACCATAATTACACTATATCTATCTTGTATGTCCTGCATTAATTACCAGCAGATTTCTGGATACAAATCAAAGTTCCAGTGATAACTATATATAGGGGTAGGATTCTACTGGTTCGGCCTGGTTTGGTCAAACTGGTAGTTCCGAAGATAATCTGGGAGAGAACCGGTTCATTCCAATGATCAGTTGCTGGACCCACCTGCCTGCCCCAGCTCTATACTGACCTTTATTTCCTGCTTTTGAAACTCAGCTGCATTGTGCGGCACAGCAGATTGCTGCGCACCAGTTGTTGAAGAAACAAGGAGAGTGCAGGAGAAGGTCATTAGGAAAGCCTCTGTGTGTGCGCAAAGCATGCCCACCAAGCCAACGCCCACCGAACCGGTAGTAAAACAATTTGAATCCCACCACTGATTATGTATCCTTATTTTGCCTGGTACCAAAATAACTTCAGGTCTGGCTTTGGCACTGTGAATCAACATGCCCAAGGTGATTATTTTGGGATCATCTTCTGTGGATAGTTCAATTCCAAGAATTGGAATGAGCTAAGGACATAAAACCCTGCTTCACTGTCAATGCACTTACTGTATATTGCATAATAATTCTTGAAGATAGGTTAGCCTGTTTAGCATTGTCTTACCTGAACTTGATGAAAATTGACCACTAACAATTACTTTATCTTTATTCTCTTTGTTGCTTGAATATTGTTACATTATGTCATTTCTATTGTTATAGATATTACATTATTTTTCTCTTGTGTATTGGCGATTTATGTACCATGGAGTTTTTATTGTATTGTATGAATGTTGTAAGCCACCATGAATCCAAAGGGGTTTAGCTGCCCACACATTTAATAAATAATAATTTCACAAAACTAATTAAAATCACTACTGGCTATTTTATTTATTATTAGTTGTTAAATGTATACCATGCCATATCTTTATGAACTTAAAACAACATTTGGAGCAGTGATGGGATTCAAAAAATTTTACTACTGGTTCTGTGGACGTGGCTTGGTGGGCATGGCAGGGGGAAGGATAATGTAAAATCTCCAGTCAGAGGTGGTATTTGCTGGTTCTCTGAACTACTCAAAATTTCTGCTACCGATCTCCAGAACTGGTCAGAACCTGATGAATACCTCCTCTGATTTAGAGATCTCTTCATAACAAGTCTGTGAAAAAGGTTGGGCCGAGAGGATATTATTGGCTCACAGTCACTCAGTGGGCTTTCTTAGTTAAGAGTGAATTCAAATGTAGTTTTATGTAGGTCTAAATCTATTCTTAATTATCATGCCATAGCTACAATTTATTGATATTGCAAATACCTAGTTAAAGAGGAATCTATTTTCCTAATATTGCAGCAGAAAAAATGGAGTTTTATCATCTCTAATATTACCTAGCCTGAATCAAATGTGCTACAATGTTATTTAAGGCCACAATGCTTATGCTCAATAAGCATATTATAACAAATCCAGAGTTCAGTTGCGGGAACTTTCATATTATATACTTCAGCAATCTAGATATCTAATGATCTTACTCTAGATATCTATTGAGCTTTATCATATTATGGTTTCTGCTCAGCTATTGCAGTTTGCTGCCCTTTACCTTCATAAATGAAACCAAATATAAAAAAGACCATTATAACAGCTATTTGTACATTGACTTCACCGTATATGATTCAAAGAACCTGAGTAATTGTAAATTCTAATAAAAAAAAACAAATAAAATATAATATAACACTGAAATACTAAAGAGCTGTGGAATTATGTTCTGTTTTTCAATATAGTTTGGACTCTTTTACAAGAGGACCAAATCCAGCAACCAGCAGCGAAGGGGGTGTTCCAATACTTTTAAGGACCACAGCAAATCCCACTCCACATTGCCAATGCAGAATGCCGGACAACATCCACAGCAAAAATGCTGTTGGAAAAAAAGAGGGAAACATTACTTTAAGGTAGGACAGCTAAAGATGATTTTAGGTTGTTTCTACTCTTAGCTGGGAATGAAACAAATGCATGAGGATTAATTTAAAAATGTTCAGAAGAATGTTTGGTAGATGTGAGCATGAACCCTAAGCTTTTCATATTTACAAAAAGAAAAAAATAAAAAGAAAGGGTGAAATTCAGTTTAATTGGTTTAAAAAAAACCAAAATGAAACACACCTAAGCTTGCTAGGTAGACATATGCATATAGCTAGCTTTTGTATTTAATTTTAAATGCAATCAGAATTTTAAAAATGTAGCCACAATTAAGGTGTTAAATCTTTAATTAAGGCATTGACTGGCAGTAAAGTGTCTCTTAATCAAATTTTGTGTTAGAGGGAAGTGTTTGTAATAATCAATAATTAATATATAGGTTACATCAAGGCAAGCTGGAGTTATAGATGTTGTAGTCTTGGATAGATTAGCTATTAGGATTGTACTGAACTTTGTTGTGTCAGAGCTTGGAATCACCATAGTAATAAAATAACAACAAATAACCGTAAATCTGAAAACTTTTCTTAATTTTGAAATGTGAACAAATCTCTGTTTGCTCACAGCTGTAAGAAATCATGTTCAAATTATGTATCCAAACCAAATTCTGTTGGACTAATCTGTAACTTTCTATGATGAAGAAAAGCAAGTTTTCAAAAGGAAAAGTATTTTATTTAAAAAGGAGAATTGAAAAGAAACAAACATTAATTTAAAAGATGCTAGCCACATTTCTATCATGTAACACATTTGAGCTTGTATAGGCAGACTGCCACATATTTAAAAGAGCATTGTGTACATTAGACATTCTTTTGTGACAACTAGAGTGGCAAAACCCATATATTTTTCCACTCTTACTGCATCTGCAGAGACTTGGCTAGTGGTCCTTTTTAACATGATCCATTCCCGGCTAATGAGAAAGGAGCTGCAAGAAGATGTATAGGGCCTTTTTGAAGAATATTCTTAGTGTCTGATAGATAACATTCCAAGCACTTTGAGTTGGGTTCAGAATAAGCGGATCCAGTAAAGAGGGACGTAGGCATATCTTGTGTGGTTATCTGGGAAGAGTTTGATCCTGTAACAGTTGTGGAAGTGTACAAAAACCTTGGATCTGCTCATCTGCTTATTTATTGTTTGTTAAAAATGCATGTTCACCTTTATTAGTGAAGAAAGTACTGTATATGTTGTACCAAAGTAGTGTTAACTTACTCTCTAAGGAATGGGATGATTCAGGCTGCCTTAAAGATGGTGATTATGTACCCTCTCTTCAAGAAATTATTGCAGAGCCCAACAGCCAGAAACAACTTTTACCCAGCCTCCAACTCCTTTCTTGGGAAGCTGGTTGAGAAGATGGTCAGGCTGCAACTTCAGATGGCTCTAGAAATGAATTATCTAGATCCACTTTTGTCATATTTTAAGCCAAAGAATAGCGCTAAAATGGTATGGATACATTTGTTGATGGCCTCTGATGTAATTCTGATGAGGTGGTATCACAATTATGACTTTCATTAATCTCTTGGCTATCTTCAACACCATCAATCATGTAGCCTTATAGACTGAATACAAGAATGGGGTTGTAATTCTTCATTCTCCATGGTAGTTCCAGTTGCTGTTGGCAGGAATAGAGAGAAGAAAGTCGTTAAGTTGCAGAGTGCAAAAAGACCTGACACTTACACCTCTTCTCTTTAAACTCTAAATAAAATTGCTGGACAAGGTCATCCATCAGATTCTGATGATTCTCAGCTTATATCTCAACTCCTTGAGATGATGCTGTCAAGATTTTTCCTAGTGATAGAAGACTGTGGGTTCTGGATGGGGAGAAACAAACTCATTCTAGTAGCTATGAATAAGTGGATCTTCAAATCTGGGATCTGAATCTCTAATCGCATTTCCCCTGCCCTGATGGAACTGATAAGAAACCCTGGGAGTCTGTAGAGAACCACAGAGATGACCTTTGGAAATCTAGGCAGGACCAGGGCCAATTACATAAACAAGAACATATATTAAGCCTTGGAAACAGTGAAAGTGTGAGAAAGAAGTTTAGACGGACTCCTTCCTCATTTATTAGAGTATAAGAGGAAGAAAGGAAAACTCAAGATTTTATTAGTAGCCTGTATCAATAAAGTGTAGTTCTAGTCAGATCCATGGAGTTCGTTTCATAATCTGGTCTCTCTCAAAAGGCTGACTGCATCTTCCTGGACTCTCATTTCTCATTCAGAACAGATAGCAATTGTACCTTGGAAGATCCTCGCACCAATTATACCTATTTCTATAACAGCAAGCTACTCTCCGATCATTCATGCCTTAGTAATCTTATATGTGGACCAATACAATGTGCTCCACGTAGGGTTGCCTTTAAAGACCCTTCAGAAACTTCAGTTAGTCCAGAATATGGTGGCACAAGCAGTTACACGCACGTTTTGGAATGCCAAAATGTGGTGGCATTCATACAAGAATGGTGCTTGTAACACCATTGCTTCACAAACTGCACACTGTAACTACTGTTACTGGTAGCCTTCTCAGTGTAATTCAAGCACTGATTACCACTAACAAAGCTCTGTATGGCACAGGGCTGAGTTATTTGAGAAAAGCTCTCTTGCCTATGATTTCTGCACATCCTGTGACCATCAGACAGAATGTTTAATGAATGAGATCTGGCCATGCACAAAGTCAACTGATGGGACTCATGAATCATGGTTTTGTCACAGTACCTACCTCTGCAAGAAAATCCGCCCTGAGATATGAAAGTCCCAATCCTGCTCTTCTTAAAATGTACCATTGAAACCTGGGTCTTTCTCCAGGCTTGCACTAAGGTAGACTCTGAATCCTTTGTGAAAGGTTTTAATGTCAATTTCAATGTGTAAACTGTCTTTCTCCTTCAGTTTTCTGATGCTGTTCTATTTCTCTGGTTTTTACTTTGTATGCTACCTACTGCTGTTGAGAAGTTGGAAGTTTTCAGAAATGTGAATGATAAATAAAGACTTCAACAGTAGTTCACCGTTAAAGAAGTATTGGCAAAAAATTCAGACGTGGTTGGAAGAGTTATGCAGGTTGGTTCTTGAAAGTTTTTGTTTATGATTCTGACTGGTTTTTGAAGTGCAGATTCTCAATTTCCTGCTTCTTAGTTTGCATTAGGTTCCGCTTGACTTATATGAAACCTTGGGTGAAGCTTGCAAATGTACCAAAACTCATTTAGTTAGGATGGCAATAAACTGACAAAATTTCAAAGCAAGGAACAGAAACTGTTGGGGGAAAAATGGAATAAGAAGGTCAGGAACTGATCTGACGCAGGCTTAACACTCTCTCAGGAAAGAAGATATCTGACATCTTGTCAGTCTTCCATTATTTTATCCTCCTAGATCTCAGACTCAGGTTATCATTTATTGAGTTATTTAGTTGTGATTCTGGACTGCACTGGAATAAGCATTTTTGATTCTGAAAGACTACTTTGGTGGTGGAATGCACAGGTATGTTATAAATGTACAATTCTGAAGCTAATGGTCTTTTAACTTCTCACATTATCTTTTCCACTGATTGTTGAAAATCTAACAGTCTACTCAGTAGGCAAAAAGCATATGTGAATATGCAGTTCAGCTTCCTTCGGGTATTATCCCACGTCATTGTAGTGCTTTTAAAGTTGTAGCAACGTTTTCAAGGCAGAATTCTGCATTGCCATCATCAGGCTTCTGTATTGAGTTTGTAATGTGGAGTCAGGGCTCTCACAGACCCTTGGTTTTAATTTGAGGCTAGCCTCATTGCTGTGGCCAGGATGATTTTTTTTCCTACATCCTGAATTTGTTTGGGAGTTCTTGGTCTGTGTTTATTGACCTTGGAGTTTGTTTTGATTGGTGTTCTGGTTTCTTCTGTCGTTGTTTTGTGGCTTGTTGGCTAATGCAACACGTGTTCCTGTATTGGACGGCTTTTCAGTGACGCTTGGCTTCGTAGTGAAAGCGACAGCTCGCTATTCATTGCAAGCGTAGAGTTTTCATGCTGGGTGCCTGGTTGGGGTGTGTTGAGCTGAGGTATCAGAGGAGAGTTCCTGTTTTTGTCGCCAGATGTGTTTTTGCCTGGCTTGTGTGTGTGGAAGATCTTCATATACAAAGGAGCAATAGATTACAGAGGCAAATTGAAGGAGCCCCTATGGGATCACCACTGTCACCCGTCATTGCAAAACCTGTTCATGGAAGGAATTCGAATCCAGACCCCCCCGCACCGATGGCTAATGCACCCACAAAACCAAACTATGGCTAAGATACATCAGCATTGACACAGGTTTCTGATTTGGCCCCATGGAAAAGAAAACCTAAACGATTTCCAACACACCTAAACAGCCACACTCGGCGCAAAATCAAGTATCACACATGGAAATGGAAATAACAAAGAACTACCCATTCGCTAATAGTACGAATCTACAAAAGAAACAGACTGGGCACACTAGGACACACCGTATACCGGAGAAGAAAACACACACCGATACCGGCTACCGTCAAGCCAATCCCAAGCCGAGCCACCCCAGCAAGATAAATTCCCGGTGAGCTAAAACATCTAGATCACCAGGAACCAAACGCTGGCAGACGAAGACAGCATATAAAGCAGACTGTGAACTATGCACCTTCTGAGCTGAAGAAGTAGATGACAGCCTAACGAGCGTTCCAGCAGTAAACAAGGAATCACTATGGCCTTGATCGCAGCAAAAACAGGCACTAAAGACATAATAGAGACCTAAGACAGAGTCAACAGACGCTATGGGAAGCAAGCGTTGTCCCTGCCCTAGCATAGAGAGGTATACAGACACAAATCAGTAAGAGTAGCTAGCAGCAGGGCACGTCGGACATCTGAAGACTGCCTTTGCAAACAAGCAGACAAGAAAATAGCAGCCATCCTTAAAAACCCAAGGCAGCAAATTAGACCTGGAAAACCACGGAATATACGAAGTTCCAGAGTCTGTGCATCATGCGCCAGCGACGTAGCAGTTGGACAGCACCAAGAGAAGATAAGATACGCCCAACTGGATGAACACAAAAAATGCAAAGAAAGCTGGAACACCCTCCTTCACTAGTCCAACACATGCAAGAACACAGGTCAACAACACTCGAAACTCTCAGTGGCACCAAAACGCCTAGCCCTATAAGAAAACGCCCAGCCACAGAATCATTCAGAGAAGCCATAGTAGATTTGAAAAAGACCGAAACCATGAATATATAATATATATGAAAATAATAGATATACGCCGTCCTTTCACAGAAGCCAAGCGCACTTGCAAAGCCCTACACAGAAAGGAACCGCAGGTGTCTGCCAGCCAATCAAAGCCACAAAAACCAGACAGAAGAAACCAGAACACACAATCAACACAAACTCCCACAAGAACAATAAACACGCAGACCAAGACTCCAAACCATCAGGTGTAGAAAAAAACATCCTGACACAGCTAGCTAGCCTCAAATTTAAACCGAAGGGCTGCTGAATCCTGACCGCACATACAAGACGTCAATACAGACAGCTGATTGATGGCAGATGAGGATTCGCTGAAACGTTGCCTGACAATTTTAAAAGCACTACACTGACGTGGACGATAATACGGCCGAAGGAAAGCTGAAATGCATTCATGTAAGTACCCGCGGAAACTAAAAAAAAAAAAGCAAAAAAAAAAAAAATACACACACACACACACACATATATATATATATAGCAATTTTTCTGTCCACATTACCAAATTAAGACATAAAATATAATGCAAGATACGGTTAACATGAAGACTATTGATACAAAATATAAAAATAATTACATGATTAATATTAATTGTATGAAAAATAGTATGTCACTAGGTGATTCTGCAAATACTATAACATAACTCCATATTTGAAAAAAAATGCCTATCTCAAGCAGCTACATGTTTTATCAAAGTTTGTTATGAAGAAAAAAGATCTGGAATAATTGACCCTTCCAGCTGTAGGCAACTTGAACTGTAAACCTTCCTTTCATTTTATGAGAGCAAACAGCTGTGTGTTACTAAGGATCTTGAATCCTGGCTCTGAAAAGATGGAAGCTGAAAAAAGAAACTACTTTTACTTAATTGCCTAATTCTAGAATTTTCATAGATTAATCTTACCTACCACATTTTTGGTTTTTGTTAACTCTTTCTTCAAGGGTATGTGGAGTATATAGTCATCCTAGCTAGCACATTCATGTATCAAGGTGTCACAAATCTCCCTAGTTCAGTTAGAAATCATATGGAAGCATGAAGCTAATGATTATTTCAATCTTACAATTGAAAAGGATTTTTTATCTTTATTCTGGAAACATTTATTTCCTTCATGCCATAAGAACAATGAGATTTCCTCCAAATACCTGTTTTTTATTACATAGTCTTCCAAAAAATCTTCCAAGATGCTATTCTTGTTAATCCAGAAATGGCACTTCCTAACATACATCAATTTGGGATGTCTCAAAATAAAGCAGAGAAAATTCCAAAATGTAGGCTATTACATACCAAATGTACAGTACTGAAGAACAAACCACTGCAGTTTCTTTGAATGATTCAATACACTTTTACATCAAAGAACAACAAGCAGCATTTCTGAATTTTATACCTAGTATTTTTTCATGGCAGCATTAGCTCAATCTTTTAACTCTAGCGAGGCCACTGAAAATTGAGAAGTTTTACAAAGTGGAATGTATCTGCTCTCTATTCATTGTTTGTTATGTTAGTCTTATTCCAGCTAATATGTAACTCTGGGATTGTACCTGGGATTGCTTGGCAATTTAAAATAAAACAAAATTGCCACCTGCGTTATCATATATAATATATATAAGGCAACAAGATTCAGTGTGATTTTCAGAGGCAAATCTCGGAGTAATCATTTTTACAATTTGTTCAAGAAGTATTTCTCAACAGGAAATGCCTGCCTGACAGAATGATTCGCGCTGGTGGCAGTTTCCTGAAGAAAAACAATGCACATAAATTTCTAGTTTGTTATCCAGGGAAGATGAGTTCAAAGAGGCTGCTCTGTGACTAATGACTATCTGAGAGTGAGAAGAAAACATGCTTTCTCAAGCACTTCATCAACCTCACAAACCAGAGAAAGGATCATTCGAGTCAGCAAATAGTTTGGTTTTGCCAACACTCCGTAGCACCACTGGGATATGCATCCCGTTCTGTCACGAGAACAGGAGACCCTTAGAAGCAACAGAACTATTCCCAAGCAAATAAAAACCACCAGATCAAATCAAGTCAGTCATCTAAATAGCTCTGCATTCTTCCATCTGCTAGCAAAGCCCAGCTATCACAGGCAAAGGGCTTCAGAGGAAGATACATTTCTCTAGTTGTTTTCTTTTTAATCTTTTGGTTAGAAGAATGCACTGTAAAAAAAAAACCAGTGATTGTTGTCCTAGCTATCATGAGAACAATAAATTGTGTTAGAGTTGTACAAACTATCTGGAGGAGTATTTTACAAAATTACCAAAGTGTCTTTGAAGCTAGTGCTCAAGATGCCAAGGCACTGCACTTTATCAGAGGTTTGTCAGAAAGTATAAGGCCCAGTCCATGATTTCTGGATATGTGATCCCATACATACAGCTGAACTTAATTACTGACAGGAATGTGGTTAAGGCACCAGGGTAGAAACCAGGACACTGAATTGTAGTCCTGCCTTAGGCATGAAAGCCAGCTAGGTGATTTTAGGCCAGTCAATCTCTTATATCTCTGTCTCTTGATTTCGAGTCTGGTGACTCAACCACGAGATCAGAGCTATCAAACACTCGGCCCGTGGACCAGATGTGTCACACGCACACGCCCAGTTTAGCAAAAGAAGGTGTTCTATATGTAAATGGGTGACTCCAAATCTACAAATCTGATTGGCTAAGGAAACTAAGCA
>BHFT01014305.1:0-20398 GCA_004320025.1 Laticauda laticaudata
TTTTTGTCTCCAGTCCCCTAATCATCCTGGTTGCTCTTCTCTGTACTCTTTCTAGAGTCTCAACATCTTTTTTATAGTGTGATGACCAAAACTGGATTCAGTACTCTAGGTGTGGTCTTATTAAGGCTTTATAGAGTGGTATTAGAATGGTATCTCCCTTGATCTTGACTGTATCCCTCTGTTAATGCAACTTTGGATTTCATTAACACTGTGTGCTGCTGCCACAGACTGTTGGCTCATATAAAGCAGAATGGTAGAATATCTATGTTTAGATAAAGAAAGGATGAAAGATTACCCAACAGGTCATGAATAGTCTAGTTAAAAATAATCATGAAACTTTCCCCAAAGAGGTTATTTCTGAAATACTGGGGAACATTAATTTAGAACTTTATTCTATTGAAACCCATTTGATTTTTGTCTAGATTTATTAGCAATACAATTGATGACATTTCTAAATTTTTATTTCACTTCAAAGTAATCTTTTTAAAATGATTACAGTGATTGGATTTGAGGAATAATGGAATAAAATTTCAGAGAGCTTTTTTTTTCTTTGTAAGCTAATTTTTCCAAGAAACTGCATTTTTTTTCTTTAGGGAGCCTGCAAACCATTTTGACTACATAACCACTTCCCATTACATGAATGTGTGTCTGTTTTCTTGTCACACAGGCTTTAAACCTTTAAATCTATGTAAGGTCCATTGGCATGGCAAAAGATACAGAAGTATCAGATCCAATATTTTTTAATGGGAGGAAAAGACTTATTCAATATAAAATACTCAAGAAACCTGAGGAAATCTATGAAATCATATGCTTAAAATTATTGTATAATTTGCTCATGAGTCATGGAAAATATTGCTTGAAATTTCAGAGATCTCTCATCATTTAAAAATAATTTACTTATCTGTTTTTCTTCCTTTTTCCCCCTTACCTTTACAACTTACTTCAGCAAGAAAATGATTTGTGTTTTGTCCTTACCATCTGTTGCCTGTTTTTCAGAAATTGTTAATTCATCAAGGAACAATATTCCTTTTGCATCAGCTGCTTGAAAACATATGGTGAAGTTGGTAGAAGTGGCCTCATCAAATTTTGTTCCTGTGTGGGTTGGCTTGACCACTCTTGAGAATCTTGGAGAGGTTTGTCAACCAGACCATTACAGTAAAGACAAATAATTTATTAATAATTATTTGGGTGGAAGAATAGAACCAAGAACTTGTCAAGGATTTTTATGTTCTTAGTAACTTTAGTATGAAATATAAGAATTGGATTAATGTTTTAACATTTTCTATTGAACAATTAGATCAATAGAATGACTATTTTTTTCAAGGGATTATACTTGATCATAAGCAATAAGGGGAAAGTTATGATCCTCCATGTATGAAGCCCATGGATTTGTTGGGATTTGTTGGGGAAATATAGTGTGACTACTGTAACAAAGCAATCTTCAGAAGCCAAGGAATTAATGCTCTAATTATTTATTTTAATTTCTGGTTTGGCAATTGGAAAAGAGGAATATGCAAGTGCATGCATATATAATAATATAATAATATGCAAGTGCATAATTCTAGATGAAAACATTAATGATACCAGCAACAAATTGCTTATCCACAAATAAATCCTTTTCTCAAAGTAGACATCCATGTACCATGATCCATTTGGAAGACACATTACGAAGAAGAATCCCACTTTTGCTACAATCAGGAGCTTTCCTCAAATGGTGAATTCATTTTTACATAGTAGCAACTATTACTAGAACAGTAAAATTCATATTCAGAGTTTGTCAACGCTTTTATTTGAACAGAACAACCAAGGTCACAAGAAGTGAAAGAGGTTACAAATAGTTCTGATTAACTGAGCATCTCTTTTAAAATATGGTCTCACACATTTAGAGAAAAAATACAGCACTTTGACAATGGATTGTGATTACCATCCTCTTACCCAGGAGACCACATTGCTGGGCTGCCAAAAATAATCTATAAATACACTTATTTCTGTGTATTGGTATGCTCATTGTCATCCATAATGTGCTGGAGAGTTTAGAAGAGAACAAAATATAATAAAAAGTAACCATGAAACAGTGTTTTGCCAAGCTGTCTTGCTCTAAATAAAAGTCTTGAAGGAAAAGATATGCATATCTTTTGTGCTGTGCAATTTTAAATTTTGCTTTCTATAGAAAAGCAAATTGTTTAATGTTGAATAGGAGATAGAATATATTGAATGTTGACGTGCCAGAGGAGAGGTGAGACAGGCTGAGATTATATGTGCAGGTTGCAGCAAAGACAAGCACCTGTTACTTTGGGAACTATGCCAAAACATTTTTTGGATGGATATTATGCTGAAATGTTAAACTTAGTGATGTGAAGATTTTTTATGGTTTCCTTCAACACAAGTGATCATCACAACCCAAAAAGAGCTTATTTCTAGCAGTGTTATTTAGAAATTGGTTGACTTCCAGTAAGACAAAAGACAAAAGTGTCTTTTTTTTTTACCTTTTCAGAAAGATCAAAACAATATTCATTTGGTAAAGATTTGACTTCCTCTTTATTCTTGCTAGCTGAACAGTCAAGAGATTTAAAAATGATTTATTTATACAGAACCCTCCTTGTCATACTTTTTCAGTTACAGTTGCAGTATTTTGAAATCACAAAATAAAATAAAAATTCTTTAAAATTATAACAAAAGTGGAGACTGCCAATAGAATGGCTATGTTGATATAAGTAAAATAGATTTTGAGTAGATGAAAGTGAAGACATGGAAAAGGAATCAGATACCTCTGCTTCATCAGACTAATGTTCCTAGAATACTGATGCAATCATTAAGAGGACCTTATTTCTTGTAATTTCCAACTACTTTACAGTCTCTGCATTGTAGGGAACAGGCAAGATGGCATGGGAAGAAGTGATCTGTTGAAGTTCACTTAGGTCTTAAATAGAATTATCAATGTTTGGCATTGTGTCCAGAAGCAAGAAGAGAGACAGAATGATGTGTTGATCAAGATGTCAGACGAAGACAATGGAGATCAAAGATTCAAGCCTCTTACTAAATCATGAAGTTTACCAGCCATATTTAGATCAGCTTTTCTTTCTCAGTCTGAACTACCACACAGAGAAGTAAGGAACTTCTCTAGAACAGGGTGTCAAACTTGCGGCATCACGGACAATGGTATCACGTGATATATTATGATTTTTTTCCCTTCGTTAAACCAGACATGAGCATGTGCAGCATGAGTCTGACAGTTCTGCTCTAGAAAAAAGGGGACTTACATACAATTGGGCAGCTTTGACTCCAGCTTCGAGATCTGAAGGTACTATACAGCAAAATATCACTTCATTGAAGATAATGTAGTTGGAAGTGCTTGAGAGCACTGCCACAAGAAAAGCTTGTGATATCTGATTTGATTTGCATCACTTGTGATGACTGGGGGCATGGCACAAAGGCAACACAGTCAGATAATCAGGAGGAGTCCTTTTATTAGCTCCAACTTTGCCCCCAATGTCCTGGTTACCTTCCTGCTGGAGAAAAACTCTCCTAAGAACAGCCTTTGGCTGTAGAGAATAAAGTCCAAAACATGGTGAACAAAAACTGTAACTATAGTCAAGGTAAAATGAGGTCAAGGCAAAATGAGGTAATTAGTCTGGCAGGGTAGGAGTAAAAATTCCAGACATGAAGGCAATAACTGGCAATAACTCAACACGTTTGGGAAAATGCCAGGAACACAGATAACTAAAGTCAACACAAGATAAACTCACGTTTGCTCCCAGCAGCTGCAACACTCAGCATGCAGCTTTTTAAATTCTCTTCCCAGCTGTGGCTAATAAAGGGAATCAGGGCCCTTTCCTTCCCTGTAAGCCATGCAACTTGTGTTGCTTCTCCATTCCTCCTTGCGTGCCCTAGGATGAAGAGGGGGTAGGCCTGGGTCTTCCTCTGAACTCACTCCACCTTGTTCTACCTCTTTCCTGCACTGCCCAGCCTGACTTTGCCCTTCCCCAGTTTCCTCCACAGCCAACGGAGCCACGCTCCCACTGCCTGTCAGCTCTTTGTCTTCCTCCTTGGAGCACAGGACAGCCTGAATACTATTCGTCAGTTTAAAATGTAGAAACATATTAGCTAATCATTACAAGACTTTGAATTAAAAGGTCTGAATAATTTCTGTAGGCTGTGAAGAAGTACAGAAATATAGAAATATACACTTTTTTCTACAAAGATGGATATGTGCTGGATATGTGATTCCAACAATTGTATCCAAATCATAGACTAAAATGAAGACTACATGATGATTTGTATGAATCAGGCCTAACTTAGTTATAGCAACAGTGACATTGAAAGGCATAGAATCTTTAAATCACAATTAATTTGACCCATTGCACAGAAAGATCTAAAGCATGGCTAATCTAGTCTAGATCAAACCACTTATTGACTGCACATCTGTATTTCCTTATTCTGCAGGATCAAGAAGGGCTTATCCTAAACTTCTTAAAGTTGAGACATTGGAAAGTTTGGTGGAAAAGAATCTCAATTTTGATTGTGGCTGCATGTTTTAGGATTAAGGCTTGATCCTATTTGTGCACTAGTATCTGGCAATTGGATGCTAGGAATTTGTATGCTCAAGGTAAAACAGGCCTGGGGCTGTGGATTATTGTTTATTTAGCAACATCAGCCTGCCGAGAATGCTTCTTTCAACATTCAGTTGTGATTTTGCAGAACTTTTTGTAGTGCCAGTGTTTGTTGTTTCTGACATGGTGAAAGGTCCCTTATCTTGCTGATCCTCAGTCCAATTGTTTTGAGACTACAACTATCAATATTCCCAAATAGTATGTTAGAATCTGAGGAATTGTCATCCAATGCATCTGGAGGACATTACTGGGGAAAACTGTTGTTGGTTAGTTGATATTGATACCAACTGGGTAACAAAAAGCACCTTCATTAAGTGTAATAAAAATCAGAGTTTATCAGCCTTAGCAACTTTATAAATTGTAGATTTCAATTTACTCTTGCCTGTACCCGGAGGCTTGTATTTAATAATGGCTGTTTTATATTTTTAAATAATTGTTGTTTTTATATATTTATTGTTTTATTTAATTGTTGTGTGTCACCCAGAGTTATTTCTTGTGAGATGGATGCCCATATAAAGTTGATAAAATAAATAAATAAAATAAACTCCTAGAATGCATGCTAACTGGGGATTTCTGGAAGTTGAAGTTCACAAGTCTTTAAATTGCCCAGGTTGGGAAACAGTGGTGTAAATGATTGTATGGGTGGGGGATATTAATATGACTGTGTCTGTTAATACCACTCTTCACATCCCTAAAGGAGATCGGATTATATTATGGTATTTAGGCAAATGGCAGAGTTGACAGGACATAGGCTGCAGACATACAAAAAAGAAGCAAAGAATTAAGGGCTTTCTGTATTCTAATTGTTGACTAGAGGTTTCCAGCCCAGATTTGATTGTTTTGCCAAGTGTGGCATTTGCCTAAATGGCATAATCTGTCACTCTCCAAGTATGTTGGATGAAAATTCCTATTATTTTCCACTATCATGATTGCCTTCATCTGTACATCTGTGGAAAATGGAAGAGTTTGTCTGACTTTCTGTTCATGAATATTCTCTAGGTAATTTCCTTGTACATTTATGGAGGGTGTGTTGACTGTTCTTTCCCTGTTCCAATTTGTTCTTTGTTAATGATTTTCACAAAGAGCAACTTTTATACAGATGATGTTTTGCTATAATTATTACACCCTCATACAGTATTGCTCTAAAATGTTAGTATAAGAGAGCCCTCTAGTGATGACAATGTTATGGTAGTTGAAGATAACAATAATAGGCAATAACACAACATGGCTGCTTCTTGAATGTAAAATGAGCTGAAATTGAGAAATGGGACAGGAGCTCACTCACATCATTCATTATTGTTAATGATTGATCCCCTGTACATAGCATACAGCTGATTTCTAAATCCCTCCCAACTCCCAAAGGTGATGGGGAATAAAAACTAGAGCTTCAACTTAACTTGTAGTGAGTGCTTATTTTATTTTTTATTTAATTTATAATTATGTTTAAAAGAGATCAAATTTCATTTTATTCAAAATTGGAAAGTGCAACAGCCAAGTAAAGAAGTGTTTCAAGTTTCCAACACTTTGTGTTTATGGTGTTCTTTAGGACACCAACATTCAATGAAAAAAAATATTTTAAAAATGTAAAATGGCCCAAACATGGCCACATCTTTGTTTAGGCAATAAATTAATTTACTTTTTAGTTTATTTTAAAGTTTGGCACCAGTTCTACTCTAGTGATCCCTGGGCAAAAAGTTTAGAACTTTATTCTCTGCTGTAGATTCAGACTATGCTTGTTTGTTTGCACATTTTTATTCCTTCGTATATCAAGGCCAGGTTTGCAGCCTTGATTTACTTCATACGGATATGATGACTTTTTTCATTTTTAATGTGTCAGACATTCCATATGGTTTTGGGCTAGATGGGCTGCTCAGCTGAAAATGGCTATTTGTGGGCAAATAAACTTTCCAATCTTAGAAGGAAAGCATTTTAGAGCTGTAATGAGCTGCTCTGAAGTTGGATAATAAAAAGAGATTCTATGAACAGTTGTAACCATAATGGTATGGAGTAGACAAATAATGCCATCTATTGATTTTGTATTATAAGTTCATCAAACTGTGCTGACTATTGCTGACAGGAACCAAAATGTCTCAGAGCACCAAAGTGCCTTTCCTTGCAACAAGACACAATGTTGAGAAAGGTCAAGGCTAAGTAAAGCTGCATTTCATTGAATGGAAAGGAATGTTGACCATATTTAATTTAATTTTAGAAGAACTTACATATAATTAAGTTTTTTTCTGGACTAGGGAAACTTGACAGATGGATATTTTCATGTGGACTGTCTTAAAATGGTGTTTATGTTGGTATCTGATTATGTTGCCCCATAAAAACAAAGTTTCATTGGAAGGACACCCAGGAAGAGTATTTTCTCTAATACGTTAATTAACATGAGCAATGAAAGATATTGTCTGAAGAGCAGCCAAAATATATTGTACCTTCTATTGCCAATCACCATTGAATACCATTCTTGCAGTCCCTTTTCCTATATTTCTTTTGACAATTCTTTTTGTATCATTCAATAGCTGTTCTCAGCCTTCTTGGTTACACAGACTAGCTATGATCTGAAGCCAGTCACACCATCCTAGTATAGGTACTTCTTGCTTACTGAGTATGTGTTCGGTGAATATTCAAAATTACAACAGTGCTGAAAAATGAGTTTTCTCACTGGCCCCCAAACTTGTGGCTGTTGCAGCATCTCTGTAGTCACAAGATCATAACTGGAGTGTTTGCCATCTGGCATGAATGAGAGCATTTTAACAAAATGCATTACTGTTACTCTAGGAAGAGGTTTTGAAGTATCTATAGCAGGTCTATTAGATTATGTAACAGCTTTGTTTCTTATGCCATCTGTCTTGTAAACTCATTGGATTTTTTTTGCCATGTATACATTCAAATTTTGAGTATGATATTTCTCTTTGTCATTTAGGTATATATGTATATGCATAATGATTATTTTTTGAGAGCTGAATGCAACAAAATTTCATTTTAATGTGTGCAGATTAGTGTACATTTAAAGTGACAATAAAGTTGCTATTCTATTCTATTCTACTCTACTCTACTCTACTCTACTCTACTCTACTCTACTCTACTCTACTCTACTCTACTCTANTCTACTCTACTCTACTCTACTCTACTCTACTCTACTCTATTCTATTCTATTCTATTCTATTCATTTACAATAGTTACAGTGTCCTATGACCATGATGTGTGCACAATTTCTGATATTCTTTGTGGGGCTCTCCACATGCAAAGTCAATGGAGAGGTTGGAAGGTAGTCACAAGTTGGCCACATGATGTTGTGCTTAACTGACCTGTGCTGATTTGCTTAACAAGCACAGACAAACTGATGACCTAATATTGTAAGTAGAGTTGGTGATGGGACTTTTTACTTTATGACCATGTTGCTTAGCGATGGAGTTGCTGGTTCCAACTGTGGTCAGTATGTAAGGATTACCTGTAACAACTGTCCTGAAGGAGATTGCATTTTAGATGTACTTAACAAGTATCAAGACTTAGGTGATGGTGGCTGATAGCGCTTGATCATTGATTTGATTTGATTGGTTTGAGGTTTGAAGCCACCTTGACTTAAAACTGATATTGGATGGCATACATCTAAATCCAATACGAAATCTAAAATAGACAAAATAAGAAAGACAAAGATAACTCTCATAACATGAGAAAGACAAATCACAACTAAAATCAACAATGCATAGTAAATGGGAATACTATTGAAGTCCCTGAGCTTAGGGTGAACCACCTTCCCCCAATTTAAAAGTTTCTTTCAAAGCCTGCAGAACTCAAAGCAATCCAAACCTCCAGGAGAATGAATGCTATTCAATTCCAAAGGGCAGGCATTGCATCAAAGAGCATTTCCATATTTTTTGCCAAGAAAATAACATGGAAATATTCCATTATTATAAGTTACACTAGAGTTAAGGGAACTTAATCTTGTTTTTCCTTCCCTTTAACTGATGGTTTGATACTGTGCTATGTGTTCTTTTTTGGATCTGTAAACAATCAGAGCATCATCTCTGTCATTTACAAAATTATCAAAGTTTCTAAAAATATAATGTCAATGTCAGTTTATCCCAAATGGGCATCTTCCAGATCCAAGAATTCTGGTCATCATAGCCCAATGTCCCTGCAGGGCGCCAGGTTGGAGAATAGCAATAGCATTAGCATTTTGACTTTTATACACCACCCCATAGTATTTACAGCCTCTCTAAGCAGTTTACAATGTCAGTATATAGACAGCAATCTGGATCCTTATTTTATTGACCTCAGAAAGATAGAAAGCTGAGTCAACTTTGAGCTGGTCAGGATCAAACTCCTGGCTGTGGGCAGAATTTGCCACCTCTAACCAGAGATGGCATTCAGCCGGTTCTGGCATACTGATATTCAAAAATTTTGACTGGTTCAGAGAATTGGCCAATCAACCCCTATTCTTACCTCTCACCTCAGTTATATTCTGTTGTTTATTAGCAGTTGATTTGCACAGCAGAGCACAGCACTGCACTTCAGCTGAGTTAAAAAACAGCACAGTTTACAATCAAAGAGGGCAGTTTCCTTTTCGTTTTTAAATAAAGTTTTATTGAGTTTTAACAAAACAAATAAAACATCTTATTTGAATACAGCATGGTTCCGGGTTATAACATTTCCATTACAGACACAATTTCACATGCATACTCATTTTATGTATTCAACTTCATGTCTTATTCCTCTTTTTCCAACTTCTCAACTATTTCTCCCTTACTTCTCTTAATTTTCTTTTATGGTTAATCTCATTTTCTTCTTATTCACATTTTATTTCTTTTACCTAGATTTCTATATCTTTTTATCATTGTTACTTATACTTTCATTCTGTTTTGTTTACAATTTCATATGTTCTCTTCGAACATTCTTAAGAAGCAAAAATTCCCCCTATGCCAATCGAAGTGCACAACCTTAAAAATCTTATTGTTATTATTCATATGAAATCTCATTAAACATTGTGCATTTCTAAAATTATAACACTCAATTTCTAATTTCTATTATATATCATGCAGATCTCAATCATTCAGATTCTGCTTGGTACTTCCCTTGAAAATGTAAAAAAAAAATTCTAAAAACATACCGCAAAAAAATAATATATATATATATATATATATATTATATATATATATATATATATATATATATATATATATATATATAATATATATATATATAGTATATATATATATGTGCTGTTTAGCTTCCTTCGGGTATTATCCCATGTCATTGTAGTGCTGTTAAAGTTGTAGCAACGTTTCAGCAGAATCCCATCTGCCATCATCAGGCTTCTGTATGATGTGGGTCTCACAGCTCCTGGTTTCAAATTCGAGGATGGTCCATTCTGATTGGCTAGGAGCCTGGGTCTGTGTTCACTGGACTTGGAGTTTTGATTATTGGGTGTTTCTGGTTTTCTTCTTCTGTTTTGTGGCTTTGATTGGCTGGCAACACTCTGTTCTTGTGTTGGAGGCTTTCAGTGCAGCTTGGCTTCATGTGAAAGGACGGCTGCTATTCATTAGCAAGCTAGGTTTCACCCTGGGTGCCTGGTGGGGGGTGTTTGAGTTGGAGGCATCAGAGGGAGTCTGTCTGTGCTCAGGTGTTTGTCTGTTTTGTGGTGTGGAGATTTTTCTATTTGAGAGTGCAGGCTTCCAAATGATTGACAGTCTGCTGAATAATCTCTTCTATTCTATGCTTTCAGGTCTTTTTTCAATCTCTATGGCTTCTCTGATGATTCTGTGGTTGGGTTTTCTATAGTGGCTAGGGTTTTAGTGCCATTTAAGTTGATGTTGTTGACCTGTGGTTTTCATGTGTTGGACTAGTGAGGAGGTGGTGTTCCAGCTTTTTTACTGCATTTTTATGTTCATCCAAGCGGGTACTTATTCTTCTATTGTCTGTCCAATACACACCACAAAACAGATAAACACCTGAGC
The DNA here is from genome assembly GCA_004320025.1 of Laticauda laticaudata. Taxonomy (NCBI): domain Eukaryota; kingdom Metazoa; phylum Chordata; class Lepidosauria; order Squamata; family Elapidae; genus Laticauda; species Laticauda laticaudata. The sequence goes on from BHFT01014305.1 coordinate 10,571, forward strand.
ACAGACAGACTTCCTCTGATGCCTCCAACTCAAACACCGCCCCCCACCAGGCCCCAGGTGAACCTAGCTTGCTAATGAATAGCAGCTGTCCTTTCACACCAATCAATCAAACTCCAAGTCAGTGAACACAGACCCAGGCTCCTAGCCAATCAGAATGGACCATCCTCGAATTTGAAACCAGGAGCTGTGAGACCACATCCATACAGAAGCCTGATGATGGCAGATGGATTCTGCTGAACGTTGCTACAACTTTAACAGAACTACAATGAGCTACAACTTTAACAGAACTACAATGACGTGGGATAATACCCGAAGGAAGCTGAACAGACACACATGTAAGTACCCGCGAAAGCTTAAAAAAACAAATATATATATCTATATATATCTATATAAGTTATATAATAGAGATATATAATATGGTTTTTTTATTTTTTTTATAAGCTCTCGCGGGTACTTACATTTGTGCTGTTTAGCTTCCTTCGGGTATTATCCCACGTCTTGTAGTTCTGTTAAAGTATTGTAGCTCATTGTAGTTCTGTTAAGTTGTAGCAACGTTTCAGCAGAATCTCATCTGCCATCATACAGAAGCCTGATGATGGCCAGATGAGATTCTGCTGAAACGTTGCTACAACTATAACAGAACTACAATGAATGAGATAAATTCCCGAAGGAAGCTAAACAGCACATACAACACACATACATATATATATATATATTGTTTTTTCAAGCTTTTGCGGGTACTTACATGTGTGCTGTTTAGCTTCCTTCGGGTATTATCCCACGTCATATATATGTATACACCACACACACATTACTAAACAAAATAGTTATTCAAAATCATTCTAGTCCTGGTATGAACTTTGTAAATCTTTCATGTTTCTTTTCAATATCTATCAATCTTTGAGAACAATTGAAATGTTTCCCTCCCTTCTTCATTATTACGTTAATTGTTAATAAGCATACCATTGATAGTCATACAGTTTTATCTTATAAATTATTACTATTAAATTAGCAAAAATATGATTCAAATTCATTCTAATACTGGTATAACTTCCTTTTAAATTTTTCACATTTCGTTTCAATATTTTATCAATCTTTAGAAACAGTTGCAATGTTTTTCTCATCCCCTTTTTTATACCCTTCTCTGTCGAATTTTCCTTCTGTAGTTTTCTTTCTGTTTCTCTTTGCTGTTATACTTCTTTTTCAGACTATTTTTCTTTTTGTCTGTTCCCTTTGATCTCAAACTTTTGACTCCTTTCCCCCTTTTTCCCATTACCACACTTTGCATTATTTGATCACTGAAGAATGGCTTCTTCTTTGTCCCACCCTTCTTCTTGCTCTTGAAGCTTTTCCTTTTGTTTTTACATAGTTCAAGATGTCCATTTCAACAAATTCAAATATGAAGCCAAAGGATCTTCCTCTCCTTTCTGCATCTTCTTTCTGTTTTTTAAGACTCATCTTCAAATCCTCCAGGAGTGATGGCATTTTAAACACTTTTGAACAACCACCCGACTGACTTTAAGTAAAAACAGAAAAAGAAAGAAAAACCAATGCCAAAAACTTTTTTTTTTAAATCACCAAATGATCCTAGACTCTTCCTTCTTGTTTCTTTCCTTTCCTTTTCCTTTCAGAGGGTTACTGTATCTTTTAATAAGATTTCAGTTACAATGTATCCTTGGGAGTCTTTTCAAAGTTTCACTGTGAATCCTCTTTATTTTTCCAGGTGGCACTCCATTTTTTCATTATTCCAAGTCCCACCCTTTTGCCTCCTCTTCTCCTTTTTTAGGGCTTTAAAATGACCAAGAAAATTTTTTTTTATTCTCGTTTTGACACTTAGATTTCAGCTTAACGTTGCTTATTAGTGTCAAAATAGATTAATATAAATTCCTTTTCATACCATTTGTAATTGTCAATATAAAGGTAAAAAAAGGGTTTTGAACCTCCTTTTCTCTCTCCTTCACTGCTTAAAGATCTTCTTTCAGAAGTATCCCTCTTCGTAGTTTTAGATTCAGGGTACCTTGTTTAGATGTTCTCTGTTGCTTAGCCTGGTCTGTCCTGCTTTCCTCTTTGTCTTCCTCCTGCACAATCTTATCCAAACAGGTTCTTCTTTGAGGTGGCCATTTTTGACCACCGCTGCAACCGCCTTCAGGAAAGGGAGTTTAGACCAGCAAAGGAGGAGAGATGCGGCTCCCCTCCACTCGGCTAACAATCTTCCCCCCTTCACCACCTCTACGGGGAGGCTTCAGTCCCAAATCCAAATGATTGGGGCACTCCAGCGGTGAGCACAGATCGAAACTGCGCATGATCATGGATTTCGGTCTGTCACTGAAGAGACCCAAACCAGAAGTCTAGAGGGCAGTTTCTGAGCCCCTTTCGCTCATGCATGAAATACGTGTTTGGTGTGCGTGCATGTTAGGTGTGCCTGCAGAGCTCACCAGCGTTGATAAGAAGGCAGTGTTTGAGCCCTGCGCATGCGTATGCGAAGCGAGCTCTCTTAACCAGTAGGAAAATTTTGAAACCCACTACTGAGTCTAATTACTGCACCACCATGGCTTTTATTACTAGAAGGCTTTTCTCTAGCTCACAATGCCTGGCTGTATTTGTAAAGGAGAGGAATTATTCTCTAGCTTTGGAAATTGGCATTCAGCAGCCTCTCCATTCAGGAGGAGCTTTGGTGCATCATGAAATTCCATGAACAGCTTCCTGTTTTTCAGATGCAAAGCACAGAAGTCTTTTAACAGTAAATCAAATCGTCTAAAACATTCAATTTCCCGTTCCCTGAGCAGAGTTCAGCACTATTCAAAAGGCTTCTCCAAAGACAATTTAGGAAAGGTATGAAAGGCTACCACATGGAAGAGAACGTACAAAAGTATCCTCTTGTTTGCATTTCTGATGGTACCAAGTCGAGAAGATAAAACCCACCCATCCTTTTTAATTTCGCAACTATCCTTTTTGTTGGTATCAGCAAATTGTGTAGCTCCTTCTAAAGAGACCATTATGTTCTCCCATTAGATTTAGAAGCCTTTCTTCTTCCCAAGAACATTTATTTTGTTTCGCAATTCACATCTAAATTTCCAGGGTATGATTTATCAAGGGCAGGAAAATAAGCAATTCTTTTAAAATAATTCTTTCATTCTTCTTGGAATATCATAGTATCATAATGGGTCCATGTCCTTGTTGGACTCTTGCCAGCTAAAACAAACTGTGCAAAATTTAGGGCTATTTTTCCACATTTTGTTCATCATCTCTACATCAGGACTAATGGAATCCATAATAAAACTCAATGTCATTTTGTTGTCATTTGCTACCAGTTCCTTTCCATCCGCATGGACATCCATGACAGATATGCATTTATACACCTCCAGTATCCTGCCAATTTTGGAACTTTGTCTCTGCACTCTATTGCCATATTTAATTCTGAAGAAACAAAAAGCACTGAGGCACCTCCTGTAATCTGATGAAGTCTGCCTAATCCATAAACTCACTTGTTATTTTTTTCAGTGGGACCCAATTTAATACTGACACAAAAGTTTGTTTGCATCTCCTGATTCTTAAAGACAACAGCAATCTCACTTGGAAATTATTAGAGATCAAGATACTCTCCAGGGAAATGCAATTGCTTACTCCTCTTTCTGAGAAGATATGGGAATTCAGTATATGATACCAAAACCTTTTATTAAAGTTCAAAAATAGATAACATAATGAATAGGAATGTCAGTTTTTCATTTAAATCAAATGACAGACTAAAGGAATCTGGAAAACATCACAGTATATATTTGTAATATATTTTTGCAGGGAACATGTGACTTACATGACACATTTGTGTAGGTTGAATATAAAAATAGATTGCTTGCCATGAGCTGCATCGTTGATACAAAAGAGCAGGCAGTTGAGATCAGACAAATTGCTCACTTCATCCAATATTTATGGAACTGCAATAAATTCTCAAGTCATCAATGACTTTTAGATTAGCCGTTAGATCCTGATCTAATCAAAGGTCTAAATCCTACTCAAAGCATATTCAAAGCAAGAGTTACTTTTATGGAGATTAAAGGACACTGATTCTAAACTGTGTGGTAGAATTTCACTCTTTGATTTTTCCTATGGTTGGAAATAGTAGAATTTTGTTAAGTGGTTGATTCTATTCTACAACTGTAGTTTGTTGCACAGCATATGCCTGCCTTCTCTTTTTATGTTATTGATTAAATACTTACTTGCGTTATTTTGACAGGGCAAAATAAGAGTCAGCCACATTCTCCAGGTACAAGAGGAGTCATGAATGTCAGTGGATTGGAAGAGCAAAAGTTTCTGATCCTAGCCCAGGCTGAAACTGCAGCATTAATACTCAGGGCAGAAGCCCTTATACAAAATGATTGTGTCCAATGAAGGCTTATTGAGGATGAGGTACACCACTACATTCTTCATAATATGTCATACAATTTCTTCTCTCAACAAAACAGATGCTGCTGCATAAACATTATCCTTCACCAGCTTGCTTTTGTCATTTGGAAAGGATCAGCCCAGTTTAAGTTCAACTCCAATTGAAACCAAGCATCTTTATCTTCCAGATGTCTAGAATATTTTTCATCAGGAAGGAAGGAATCACTTTAAAGAGGATTACTGGATGGCCATCTGTAAATGTGCTAAAAGTGGAAAATATTTAAATTTTGCCACCCTATAGCTATGAAATAACCCTGACATGAACTCTTACTTATGATTGGTCAGATTTACCCTTTAAAACGGTAAAGGTAAAGGTTTCCTTTGCACATGCATGCTAGTTGTTCCCGATTCTAGGGGGCAGTGCTCATATCTGTTTCTAAGCCAAAGAACCAGTGCTGTCTGATGACAATTCCATGGTCATGTGGCTGGCATGACTTAATGCCAAAGGTACATGGAACACTGTTACCTTTCCACCAAAAGTGGTCCCTATTTTTCTACTTGCATTTTTACATGCTTTCGAACTGCTAGATTGGCAGAATCTGAGGCAAGTAACAGGAACTCACTCTGTTACATGGTGCTAGGGATTCGAACCACTGATCTATTGACCTTTCTGATCGAGAAGCTCAGTGTCTTAGCCACTGTGTCCCCAGATTTACCCTTTGTCTACCTCCAATTGTGTTCCAGGTGTCTCTTTTGAGTTTCATCTCCCAACTTTCCTCAGAGAACCAGTATATACCTCATGATTGACATACAGGGAGGGGCTACTTAGGAAGAGTCTGATCTAGGTCCTAGAACAGGCTATTCTAGGCAACAACCAATGCTCAGCTGAACCACCCTTCAGATCCAGAGGAAAAATCTTAAGCTTTCTCTGAAACTCTTACATAGTCCATTAGTCACCTAGAGCAGATTAATTTAACAAGTTTATCTGCCTATGGCAGGGAGGGTAGTATTAATAAGCTGAAAGGTGATCAGGGATTATCTTTATTATAGTTACTGATTTGATCACAGAAGTGATTTGATCACAGAAAAAGACTGATGGCGATACACTTCATTTCACATCACAACAGCCCAAAAGCAAAAACCCAAACCCAAACCCCAAACAAAAATCAAAACAAAAAACCAGCCCCAATGTGTGATTTCTGGTAATACTCTTGATAACTGGTAATGTAGTCTTGATAACTGGTAATGCTATATGCTTATGGAGATTCTGAGTCATTCAAATCATGGTTGTCCCAAATGTGCTTTTTCAAGAGGCAGCTGAACTTTCTTGTTTTCCTTTAAAAACATTTCAGTTCTCATCCAAGAAGCTTCTTTAGCTCTGACTGGATGGTGGGGAATGGAAGGATTTATACTCCTTGCAGACAGCTGGTCATTTGCATTCTTGTAGACAGTTACTGAAGCCACTTGGAGGTTTATTTGTGTCCTCAGTGTCACCTGAGTAGTGCAAATGGGTGCTGAGCCTTCTTGGAGCTGTTAGAAGGACTGTCCTGTAGACTGGAGGTAGATGATGTCTTATCTCTCCTCCTCTGTTGACAGAGGGCTGTTCAATTCAATCAAAGATGGCCTCTTTGATCCCTCTTTCAAACAAGCAGTTCTCTCTGTTCAAAATGTGGACTTCACTAAAAATAGTCTTCCAATCCCTACCTTTTGAAAAAGCATCTTTGGAACATGAGAATGCCATAGTTGTTGGCTTGGGGCAAGTATAGTCCCACGTACTATAAACTTCAGAGACTGCCAAAATTTGAGATGGAAGTCAGCAATTCAGGAAGAAGTTCAATCACTAGAAAATAACCGCTATGTAAGCATGCCTTAAGAGGGCCTACAGTGCTCATATTTTACTATAACTTAGCTTCTATTAGATGTCAGTTTGGGAAGAATTTCAAGATAAGCACAATAAATCTGCCTTCAAAACTAGCCAAAAGGAGAATCCCAAACATTCTTTGAATCTCACTCATATGTTTACTTGGGATAAACTTTTCTTAATCAAAATGATTTCTGCTTGTTATGTACTCACAGGGCATATGCTGTTTCATTGTTTATTCTGATAGACTTATTGCATATGGAACCAGGGAGCTGGCTAGCACTCTAAGTGCATCATAAATAAATAAAAAATGTAGAGGGACATTGCACTCTCTCTAAACTGAAATGATTTTAACAAAGGAAGTGGATCCAGTGGAAAGTTTTGTAGATTTATTCACATTTCATCTGAAGTTGCTGATGATTCAGTAGTAAAGCTCAGCTTTTCTCAAAAGTTCTTTCTCTTCAAAGTAGGATGTAAAAGATTCCAAACTTACTGTATAATATAGACTGCAACAGCTAGGAGTCAGATCTTCCAATTTCATTCTCTAACATGAATTTCAAACAAAGAATTTCTGCACCACTTATGTGAAAAGTGTAGCTCTTACTAAGCATTATTTTCTGAAAAATAAAATGTTCTCAGCCATTCCTAGCACCATAAAATTGAAGCTTTCTGACATATCTTAACTTCTCTAGATTGGGCAAAGATTTATAAATGTTGTTATTATTATTTAAAGGTATTAAATTATATTATTGCCTCATCTCAATCACTTTGAACACAGTAGTGAAGCCTTGTGGTACTTTTGCTCTATGTCACATATATTTTTTTTACTGATTTGCTCATAACATATAATAAATGTCAAGGTATTTTATATATCTAATTAAGTTTTGTCTCAGCACTGAGGTAATAAATACAGATCTATAATTCCTGGATGACCCATGTTAACATTTAAGAAAGAAAAAAAGTGAATTTATTATTTTTTGTTCTTTAATGTAGGTCTGAAGCTTCTTTTTCACAGACATTTTGAATGTTCTATTAAGTGCATTACTTCAACGAATAGCCCAAGAACTATTAATTTACTGATGGATTTACATGTTAATGCATCCTCTTTTAATATTTTACTTTCTGATTGTTTTGTTAGTTTAACTACCTAAAAGACTGTAGTCAGAATATTTTTCCACTATTTTCCTGTGGTGAAGATGAACACTTGAAAGCTTAATTTGTTAGTATTTTGTTCTTTTTCTTTCTTCTGATAGAATAAACAGTATTTTATATTAATTCCTTTTAGCCATTCATATATGCAAGTTGTAAATATTCTCTTTATTTGCTTTGCACTTCAATCTTTTGATTAGCCATCTTGCCTGGGAACATTATTATTGTGTGTTATTATAGTGAATAAAACATTCAAATCATTTCATAACAGCTTTGTGAGATAGACACAACGTGCAGATGGAGAGTTAAATTGGAGAAAATAAGATGTTTGTAATAATTACTAGGTAGAAAGTGAAGAAGAAAACACTGCTATGAAAACACTTGTTTTCATCTTCTTCAGAACCTGATGGATTACATCCTAGAGATGTGAAGGAACTGGTAAATGTGATCTTGGAACAATCAAACCATATGTTTCAAAGATCCTGGAGCACCAGAAAACTACTAGAGGACTGAAGAGCTGATGTGGTTCACCTCATCAAAACAGGAAAAAAAAACATCCAGGAAACTACAGAACAATCAACATGACATCAATACCTGGAAAAAATAATCAAGCAGCAGATCTGCAAATAATTAGAAGCAAGCAAAGTTATAGCCAGCAGCAAATATGGGTTTCTCAAAAACAGATCATGCCAAACAAATCTGATTTCATTCTTTGACAAAGTGACTAAATTAGTGGACCAGCAAAATGCAGCAGGCAAAGTATACTTGGATTTCAGCAAGACATTTGACAAAGCAGATCATAACCTACTTCTTGATAAGCTAAAAAAAAAAAAGTGAGATAAACAGCATCAGATGGACTTCTAACTGGCTAACAAATCACACTCAAGGTGTAGTCCTCAATGGAACTATACCTATATGCAGTGGTGAGATTCATTTTTTTTTTTACTGCTGGTTCTGTAGGTGTGGCTTGGTGGGTGTGACTTGGTGGGCATGGCAGGGGAAGGATACTGCTAAATCTCCAATCCCTCCCCACTCCTGGGGGAAGGTTACTGCAAAATCCCATTCCCTCCCTACCCCGTGAACCTGCTTTCCAGCTCTGTCCTCCTCTGCAGGGCAGCAAAAGAAGACCCAGCCGATCAACCGGGACTTGGGAGGCAGAGAATAGATGGGGTCCAGGCCAGTCAGAGGTGGTTTTTGCCAGTTCTCCAAACTACTCAAAATTTCCACTACCAGAAATGCTAATGATCTCCAGAACTGGTCAGAACCTGCTGAATACCACCTCTATATGGAAGGAAGCAGTGGGGTACCCAAAGGTTCCATTTTAGGCCCAGTACTCTTCAACATCTTCATAAACAATTAGATGAGGGAATAGAAAGAAAACTCATCAGATTTGTAGACAACACTAAACTTTCAGGAATAGCCACCACTCCAGAAGACAGGCTCAAGATCCAGAGAGATCCAACAGATTTGAACATTGGGCCCTATAGTATCTAGCAAAATGAAATTCAATGGAGAGAAAAGTAAGATTTTACACTCATGCTGGAAAAATCAAATGTACAGATACAGGTTAGCGGAACCCTGGCTCAAAAGCAGTAACTGTGAGAGGGATCTTGGAGTCCTAGTTGACAATCACTTAAATATGAAGCAGCAGTGTGTAGTAGCAGCCAAAAAAAGCCAATGCAATATAGGTTGTATTAATAGAAGGATAGAATCAATATCACATTAAAGGCTAGGTCCCACTGGCCAACGGACGCAAAACATATGCATAAAGGACACAGCGGACCAGCAAAATTTCAGGGGTGGCTCCGTTATCATCCGCTCCAAAAAGTGGCAAAAATTTGCATAAACAGAATGGAAAAGAACGGACGTGGGTAGTACATAGCGAGGATGTTAAGCGGATGTTCATCAGAAGCATCGCGGATGACAGTGGATGGAAGCGGATGACACCTCCGAAGGGCTTCTGGGGGAGAATTGCGAAGCGGATGCATAGCGGAAGGAGCGGATGTGTAGCGGATGACGCGGATGAATCACGGACGCCTATAGGAAGCAAAGCGGATGCCGCGTGGATGTATATCGGATGCAAAGCGTTCACTGCGCATGCGAGGAGTATGAATGGTGTCAGCTCCATGGATATAAAAGGATGCAGCACGCACGCAGTCAGCATTCAGGGGAAAGACGTGCTGACACATACATCTTGAAGGAACACCATGGTTCATCAGTCAGGGAAGAAGAGGAAGCCCGTGCCTACTCATTGCAGCCCTGGCAAGAAGGACAGAACCAGCATCCCACCACCTGGCACTGACTCTGAAGCTGCTGGTGCTGCTGGTGCTACTGCTGCTGCTACTCCTACTGCTACTGCTGCTGCTGCTGCTGCTGCTGTGGTGGACCAGCCCCAAGGCCCTCAAAGCCCTTCTGCTGAAGGCCCTGCTGCTCAAGCC
>BHFT01014308.1:0-11344 GCA_004320025.1 Laticauda laticaudata
ATAACAACAGATGGAACATTTTGCTCATCCGTTGTGTCCGTTTTGCATCCGTTGGGCAGTGTGACAGGGCCTTTACTATACATAGAAACTAGAACCTGCAGCAAAATATTACAAAATGAAGTTTCTTCTTCACAGCTCCAGTTGTCGATCCACCACGGTCTCCTCTAGAAATCATTCTGTTCTTTCTCTTACCTAGTTTTTCATATCTGTCCCCCCTACAAGGTAGATCAGACTAGAAAACCAAAGTTTTCTAGTTATGAATGCTAATGCTATTTCTTGTTATAAGTCTACAGTAATAAAATAAGTTTACAGTGAACAGAATCTTGTAAGTCTGAATAAGTTTCTCCACCCCACCCCATTCTGCTTTTTCTTCATTAAAAACTTGGGAGGGTTATGCCAAAATTGTCATCTCAAATTACATTTCTGCCCCTGTTCAAATTTCTTTTTATTTGGTCTTTACTAAACTGTCTGATGGATTTAAAAAAAAAGATTGTATATGTGAGCATATGTGGTAGCAGTTTATTAACTGAAAGCATGGATGTCTAACCTTGGCCACTTTAAGACCTGTGGACTTCAATTCCCAGAATTCCCCAGCCAGTTATGGGCCTGTTTTAAAGTTCATTAAACTGCCTCATTTCATTACCTCTACTTCTGAATTATCTCACAAACGTAGTCGTGCATGGTTGTTGCTGGTTTCATTTTGGTAAAAATATTTGCAATAAGCTCATGATGTGATGCAATGTAGTAAGAAGATGGATTCCCAGGAGAGGGAGGGGAACATTTCAGAGAAGTAAAAGGTAACCCAGTTCAGATGTTACGTATGAGAGAAATGGAGTGAAGATAACCTCTCCCTAACAGTTCATTGAGTATTTTGAAGATGCAGATAGCAGTGTTCAGTCTGGCAATACTTTGTCTATAGTACGAAAACAATAAAGAACTCTGAAAGAATCACCACATTCTATTCTTGGTTTTGGGCCTTACAGGTTATAATAAGATATTAGCATAAGGGCACCAACTTCATATACTGTCTTTTACACTTTTTTTGTTAGAGTATGTTGAAGATATAAGTGTGACTGCCATTTTGGAAGTAATAGCAAGTATGAAAGTAAATCAAAGTATCCACAGAATCCTTAACTCACTAAATAAATTTCTTATCTTCCTTTGGACCGTTGTTCATGATGATCTTACTTGTTTTATGAATCACATATTGACAATTAGCCAGAATGGAACACTCCCACTGCATGTATTTTATTCACTTGACGAGATTTACTGTTCATTTTCTTTGTACTACATAAATGCTATCTTAAGGAGTGATACTTCCACAATAGCCAAATGTGCAGCAGTACTGGATGTTCAGAAACAAGTAGATTCTCATAAATGACACAAGGCAGGTTGCCTTTAAAATCTTGTACCAAAGCAACCTGTCCTTTCGCATGTCTCTTCTGTAATCCGGAGCAACTATGGTTTCAGCTAACAATCGTAAAGTTGTCTGAATGAGTAGAAAGAAGAGAAGTGTTAGGGAAATATATTGCAACCAAGCATATTGTTAGTATGGTGCAAAAAAAATATTACTGTTTTGCAATCTAAATGCATATCCCCAGACTTACAATATATAAAAGTTGAAAATATATTGTACTTATTGTTTAATTTATGTTCCTGATCAAGTAATTCCTTCTCCAGCATCTCTCTCTCTCTCTCTCTCTCTCTCTCTCTCTCTCTCTCTCTCTCTCTCTCTCACTCACTCACTCTCCCTCCCTCCGTCCCTCTCTCTCTCTCCAATTTTTTAAAAACCTGTTCATTTTCTTATTGTACTAAGGTTGGATAAAGCAGGCCTAAGTTTGTGTGTTGTACAACCTTCCAACGAGTTGTGTCTTGTTCCTGGACAGCCTGCCTCACTGCAAGAAAAGATTTATTTAAATGCTGCAGTGTGTGTGTGTGTATCTGTGCCCATCCCCATCCTTAAGATCATGTACATTTCCAAGGGAAGTGATACAACACCCCTCCTTTGTGGGCGGGCAAACCCCTAGGCTGGTTCCACCCAGCCTTCAGCTCTGGGATCTCAGACTAAACTAACCTGAGGGGTCATTCAAAGTTTACTTTCTCAGAGCTATAAGCAGGGGTTCCCAAATGCTTAAAGGATCTTTACATCTTAAACAGCTGTGTCCCAAATAAGAGTGTCTCATCTTCTCAACTTCTGTTTGCATTGGAGAATGAAGGGATGGGGGGGTGGGATGCCTCCCTCAGGAATGTGCAGGACAGCAATCTGCTTAGAAGGACAGTTCTAAACATTTGCCCCCCTCCAAGCTCAGGGCAAGCTTCTAGCCCACCAGAGTTTAGGCTCACAGATATCTATTTGATTTAAGAGAATCGTATTGATTAATAGTTCTTCCAAATATAGAGTAATGCTTCCTTATTTTCAAAGAAAATCACATCACGTTGGTACCCAATGTTTCTCTGTTGCAGAATTTATTATTTGTGCAATGAGAGACTAGCCAGAGGTAGCCAGAAAGGTGCATGGCTTTTTTTCCTGGACTGAGAAAGCAACATTGTTGGTGATTTGAGAACATTGTCCCCTTTAATCTGTTTTAAGGTTTCTAGGACAGCTTTGGGGAACTAAGTGATTTTTTTTATTCATTTAAGCATTGGCAGGTAATTAGATTTTCAAGCTTCTTCATCCACTTTACATTAAATCTGTATTACAGAAGTGAACATTTTCTATAGATTCATAAAGATATATAGATGTTCAATGTCTGCAATGGTATGAAAACCCTGAAAATGAAGTAAATATCTGAAGGGCCTAGAGTACAAGTCCAAGGATTTCTGAGTACCAATCAATTGTTTTTCATTCCCGCACAAGGAAAGCCAGTCTAAGATTTGTCAGAGTGATGGTTTGCCTCAGGCACCAGATTAGAGATGTCATAAAGGGCAGAAAATTCTGTTATTTTAGGTAATTGGCTACTGAAAAAATTAATTCCAAAGGTGAGCAAAGGGAAGTGTAAGATTTTTCTCCCTCTTTGGACAGATAACTTGCAGTTTATGTATCTTGATCCAGGAGAGTGGCAAAAAATGTTAATTGACATGCATCCTTGGGCAGCAAAACATGGTATGCCAGCTTCATGTGCTTATCTTAGCATTTGATCAGTCACCTTTTGAATAGTGAAATTGAATCTCCATGGACCAGTTCTTTCAGCATGTTGATAGAATATTTAAAAAGAAAGAGTTAATTTTGATCTTCTTTGTCACACATACACATTCTTTCTGGGATCAATGGGAGTTGTAGTCTAAAATACTTGCAAGGTATTAGTCAGGAAAAGCTACTTTAGATGCTATCAGATCCAGCTTTTCATTATTGCCTCCTTGAGCCTATCGGATGAGAAAAAGTTATACGTGCAAATCTATATATTTGAAAATATGTACACAACTGGTAAAGAGCTAAGTTTTCTTGGATTTGGAAAGATTTATTGTTAAAAAATATTGTGATGCCTTTTGCATTTTCTACCCCATCATTTTCATTAAGAACATTCAGGATTGTTTATCTAGTTGGCTATTCTGACTTACTAGGGGCAATAATTAATTTTCAAATAAAAGATATGTAAAACTGGACAAGTGAATGTTTAAATTCCCTACTTGACTGTTTAAGCCAACAGCAAATCTTACTGGTTTCTTTTGGATAATGAAGCAAATCAAACCAAACTATAATTCAAAAAGCCAAGATATCCAGGTACAAGGGAACATTGATAATTACTTGATGCTAAGACATTGCTCTGTCTTGCTTAGTGCTAGCTATTTTGTAATAGCTTTTTCCCTGCAGTTCTATATGTCGATGGAGATCCTCAGTCATCCAGGTCATGGTTGTCCCAAAGGTGCTTTTTCAAGAGAAAACTGGACTTTCTGGTGTGTTGGTGGGTTTTTTTTTTTTTTTTNTTGGTGGGTTTTTTTTTTTTTTTGAAGCTGAAGAAGCTTCTTGGATGAGAAGCTAAACATCTTCAAAGAAAAACAAAGTCCAGTTGCCTCTTGAAAAAGCACCTTTGGGACTAAAGATCTATAAGATAGAAATCTTAACAATTCTGGTTGAGAGTGAATGAGTTGTCATCCTAATTCATCTAAGGTACCAGGCTGGGGAAGGCTGAACTACAATTCTCAGGGGGGGAAAAAGTTCCAGTTCTGCTTCCCCCCAAAAAATAATAATAACTGGAGAAATTAGTACATTTTTCTTTGAATTCGGCTTGCTTATTGGTGATTTCATAGAAGCACTCATGTAGATTTCCTGACAATGATATGGAAGTCGGGTATAGTTTTTTAGAAACTTCATAGAATCATAGGGTTGGAAGGGACCTTGCAGATCTTTCGATCCATTTCTCTGCCCAAGCAAAGAGTCCTCATACCATCTCAGACAAATAATTGCCCTTTCTTCTCTTGAAAACCTCCAGCGACGGAGCATCCACAATTCCAGAAGGCAAGCTATTCCTAATAGTTCCCACAGTTAGGCAATTCCTGTGTATTTTCAAATTATATCTCCCTCTGGTGAGCTTCCCTCCATTGCTTCTTTTCCTGCCTTTGGGTGCTTTGGGGAGTCAATTGGTGCCTCCTGCCCTATGGCAGTCCTTCAACTATTGGAAGGCTGCTACCATGTCTCCCTTCTTGGTTAAACTAAATATACCTAGTACCTTTAGCTTTTCTTCATAGGATTTAGCCTCTGGACATCTTATCATCTTTGTAGCTCGGCATTCTTCCTAGGGTCTCAGCATCTTTTTGTGGTGATCAGAACTGGATGCAGTGTTCCAAATGTAAACTCAGCTTACTATAAAGCACTGATATTTTCTGACGGTCTCTCAACCAAACACTAGTCACAGATTATTTGCATAGATTATTGGAGCAACTCGTGAAATCTGTGATTCCTAGAGGTTTTCTCCAGCACTCAACTTCTAATGGGGACAATTTCTGTATCTTCATTTTATTTGTAACTTCATTTCATTTGTTTCTTGTAATGTAATGTTCTTCATTACATTTCATTTGTAACTTGTGTATAGTGCTAAAGTAACTCAGAGATTTTGAACTGTGGTGTGTTGAACAAGACATTTCTCATAATACACAAACAGTTAAGCCTAGCCAACACTTAACTGTTGTATTAAATTATGTGGGCATGGTCCTGTATGTACACATTCATTACATATGACTGAGCCATTTATTGAACCAATATAACTACAGGAAAATTATTTTTAAAAAATATGCCAGCTTTCATTATACTCTGGAAGGTTTCCGCCCACCCTGGTGGTGTAAGGTACAGTGTAGAACACAGCCTGAACATGCTCAGAATTCCTGTTTCTTTGTTAACATTTTATATGTTTCATTTGCTGGTTCAACAAAACTCTTCTCCTGGTACAGCTATTCTCTGGTTCCAGTTTAAGTCATCTTCATTGGCTTCTGACTCACAAAAGACAATCCTGAGCAATGAAGAAGTAGCTTCTATATGATTCTGATTTCCCTCACTCTGTTCCCTCCATTTTGCTGCCTCCATCCATTTTTTTGTAGCGAGAGAGACACACTTGGAATCAGAATGGTTGTGACATTTAGGTAGCAGGCCATTGTGCGAAACCTTGAAAGTTTAAAAAACAAGTGCCATAGAACTCAGAGGGCTTAAAGCAACCCTCTTTGTGGAGCAAAGGACTGAGTTTTGATTCGGGACAATGGTGTTTCTCAAATTTCTTCCCAAAACCTGCACCCATCTGTGATTTGAATGCAATCGCTTTTCTCCCCCTCTGCAATTCATTTGGCAAAGACGAAGCAGATGCAAGAGACGGGGGATGAATTTTAATGATTGAGTTTTACCTGAAACAAAACAAAACAAGCAAAAATAAAACAACACAAAACAGAGCAAGCAAGCAAGAGTGGGCGAGGGAACCCATTGCATCCTTTTAGAAACAAAACAAAACACATGTTTGAAGTTAAAGAGAAGGATTGGGGATAATATAAAATATCATTTAAAAGGGCTCCAATCATTAGGCACCGCAAAGAGCTCAGCTAATGAGCCTCTCATAAATGAGGAAAGTGCCGCTTTCCCTTGGTTTTCTGCTCGGCTTGCCACAAAATTGCCTACCTGGGGTGGCTGATTACACAATTTGTACTGCATGGTAAGATGGGGGGGAGCCCTCATTTTGAGTTTCTCAATAGGTCAGAATCAAACCACCAGATGTTTCAGATCTCCGTTGATGTCTTTGGTTTCATTTTTTGGGGAGGGGAAACAGCAAGGGAGAAATGTCTTAATATTGCTTTACTAAACTAAAGTGTCCCAGCTTTGCAATTCTTGATTTGGCAACATTTTTGATAAGGGGCGAAAAAGAAAACATGCTTTTATGAAGAGTAGATATTTAAAATTATCTAAGCCAAATTATTCCTGTTTTTACTGGTATAGTCTGCTGTGTTTTTGAGTGTAACCTAAGTCTAATGATAGTAATTGTACACTTGGATGTATACAGGCCTTTTTTCTTTTATCTGTGTAACAAGTAGTCCTTATAGAGGGTGAGGGGAAAAGATATCAAGCAGACTTCTCTTACAAACCATTAGCAGAAGACATTTCCCTAATCCTCCTCCTATGATTGTTTTTTCATGAGAACATTTGGATTTGCAATTCCAATCAGGAAAACCAAAGTACCTATAGCTGAGATCTTCAAAACTGGATGGTCCTTGAGAGTTGCACCTAGGATGGATAATAATCAAGTAAGCATACACTGATATAACATCAGAAATATATGATGTTCTCTTTTCCTTCACCATCCCACTTCAAACAGCAAGGTAAAGGCATAAAACACAAATTTGGGTACAATTTCAGCCTAAAAAGAATTGAGGTCCACAGAGTATAAATGAAGAAGCTGTTTACTTGTGTCACATTTGTGGAAATTACAAATAGTGTACTCCCAGTAACTTAAATCCACATTTCTAGTGAAGTAAGAAGCAAGAGATGGTTATGGTTTAAGGCACAATGAACTCATCATAGTTAGACTGTAGAATTCATAATCCCAGGACATCGACAGAATAATTTGCTCCTTCAAAATTTAAAAAGTGGTTTCTTGGAAACATTCTGCACATATCCTGCCCAATCATTTCTTTCCTTCCAAGTAAATACTAAAATTAACTTTAAGGGACTGTACACCTCCTAATGCCCCATATTCTTACATCTCATCTCCCATAAATGTTCATTGTCATCTTCATTTCAGCTCTTTGGCAATTTGTGGCACCCCTGGTGCTTGGAGGCAAGATTGTGGGACTCTTGTAGAATAGGATGCAGTTAGTCACAAATCCCATCTCTCGGCAAATGGAAATCCTTGCCTTGCTCATTTTTTTTTTAACCAAAAACGTTCAAAGCTGGCAAATGATAAGCTGCCACGACCTTCCTTGGAAACACTGCCAACTTTCCAGAATATTAGATGGACCAATGCTAAAATAACCTCCAGAATCACCTTGGTGGCTTCGCAAATTAAAAGCAAACTTTTGTGGGCCATGTGTCGGGAGCCATGCTACTTCACTCTAGCGTATATCGGCATAACAGCTGTTTAGGATCCTATTCATATCTCCCTGCCCACCTCTGCAACTTAGAAATTGAAGGCACAGGAATCTTTCTTCAATGTAAAATATCCCCCCCATCTTTCTTCTCCCTATGTAAGGTTTCTCCCGGTTCTTGATTTGGCGCTTCGGATTTTTCTCAGTATGTTAAAGGAGCAGAGGAAGTACATTATGCTGGGCTCTAACAGGTGGATATCAAGGGTGGGCGGGGGCGAGGGGGATGACTCTTAATGCTTGGCTTTGATTACTTTAGTTGCATCTAAGGGTTTAGTGCAGTTTAAAAAAGAAAAAGAAACTTAGAAAAGGTGGAAGAGAGTGGTAATGGAGCCCACAGCCAGTTCCCAGCCTTTGCTGTAATACTTTGTACCCAAACTGTTGCTTCTGTTCCACCTTCAAGCGTGGATAGAGCTTTGTACTTTTCCCAAACACACACATACACTTTATTCTCTTCTCTCTGAGCTCCTTCTTTTCTCCTCCTCCTCCTCCCCCTCCCCCTCTCCACCCTATTCACATTACCTCAAAGTGCATTTAAGCATCAATAAGGTGCGAAGGGAAAATTGTCTGTCACGTTAATCCAGGCCTGAGGGGCTGGGAAATATAAAAGAGAGAGAGAGAAAAGGTTCTTTAAGAGCCTAAAAATCCATACAATAGCTGTGGGAATGCTGGTCAGGCCCGGCCTCCGTGGTGATCCCTCAATTAGCAGGCAGGGCCTGATTCTACAGGAAGCCTTGTCTTTCAAGGTGAGCCGTTTGTTTGGGGAAGGGGAGCCTCTCCTTCCATTGGCTAAGTTGGCCTCCAGAGCAGGCCAAGGGGGCTCAGACCGCGAGGCAGATGAGGGAGAAGAGCGCTCTCTCCTCCAGGCGGGAGGTCGGAAATGGAGCGGCCACAAGAAGGCGGTCAAGAAAGCCCACAGCACTTCCCCCCCTCCCTCCCTCCCCACTTCCTTCCCTCCCTCCCTCCCTACTTTCTTCCCTCCCTCCCTCCTTCCTTCCCTCCTTCCCCCTTTCCTTCCCTCCCTCCCTCCTCCCTTCCCTCCCTCCCTCCTTCCTGTTCCTCCCTCTCTCCTTCCTCCCCTTCTTCCCTCCCTCCTTCCCTCCCTGCTTCCTCCTTTCCTTCCCTTCCTTCCCTCCCTCCTTCCTTCCCCTCCTTCCTCCTTCCTTCCCTCTCTCCCCCCTACTTCCTTCCCTCCCTCCTTCCCTCCCCCTTCCTCCCTTCTTCCCTCCTCCCCCTTCCTCCCTCTCTCCCTCTTTCTCCTTCCTTCCTCCCCACGTCTTTCCTCCCTCCTCCTTCCTTTCCTCCCCCTCCCCTTCCTCCTTCCACCCCACTTCCTTCCCTCCCTTCCTCCCATTCCTTCCCCTTCCTCCTCCCCCTTTCTTCCTCCTTCCTTCCCTCCCTCCCACTTCCTCCTTTCTTTCCTCCCTTCCTTCCTAGCTCCCTCCCCTTCCTTCCTTCCCTCCCCTCCTCCTTCTCCTTTCCTCCCTCCCCCTTCCCTCCCTCCCTCTCCTTCCCTCCTCCCTCCTCTCCTTCCTTCCCTCCTCCTCCTTCCTTTCTCCCTCTCTCCTTCCCTCCCCTTCCTTCCTCCCTCCTTCCCTCCCTGCTTCTCCTTCCTTCCCTTCCTTCCCTCCCTCCTTCCTTCCTCCCTCCTCCTCCTTCCTTCCCTCTCTCGCCTCCCACTTCCTTCCCTCCCTCCTTCCCTCCCCCGTTCCTCTTCCTTCCTCCCTCCCCCCTTCCTTCCCTTCTCCTCTCCTCCTTTCCTCCAGTCCCCTCCCTCCCTCCCTCCTTCCTTTCCTCCCTCCCCTCCTTCCTGTCCCTCCCCACTTCCTTCCTTTCCCCCTCCCTCGCCTCCTTCCCACCCCACTTCCTTCCTCCCTTCCTCCCCATTTCTTTCCTTTCTCTCCTCCCCTTCCTTCCTCCTTCCTTCCCTCCCTCCCCACTCTCTTCCTTTCTTTCCTCCCCTTCCTTCCCCTAGCTCCCCTGCTTTCCTTCTTCCTCCCTCCCTCCTCCTTCCTCCTTTCCTCCCTCCCTCCTTCCCTCCCTCCCCCCTTCCTTCTTTCCCTTCCTCCTTCCTTCCTTTTCTCCTTCCTTCCTTTAAGCAGAGCTGTGTTGTGTAGAGGGCTCTGCTTAATGGCTGGAAGCAATCTGTGTGTATTTCTTGTATTGGGAGATGTGGTTTGTGGATTAATTTTTCGGAAAGACTTTTACACTGTACACACTTTAGACCCTTCTGTGATAGCAGAAAACCTAGAACTTGGTTTCAATTGGTTAAAAGCTGGGAAAAATACGAAAGACACAAATTGAAACCAAAGATCAGAAAACCGTCTTTTAAAGCCCCACGAAGTTCCTTGTCATGACACCTGTCACTTGTGCCCCCTTCCTCTTCCCTCAGGGTTTAAGAGCCAGTCCGAAATGGGCGGCTTTGCTTCAGATTTTTCTAAACGCGCGTTTTGTGGAAGGAGCCGTGGTTTTGCTCCCAAACGTTTGGTTTTTGCCCTCCTGAAGGAGGCCTAGACGAAGCTCAGCGGTGCCTTAGCGGGAGACCTCTTCACGACCAAGAAGTGGATAGGATGGAGCGGCGGTTGGATGGATAGGCACATTATCGGGCCGTCCCCCCGGGGACCCCCATTTAATGGGACGCTGAGCAAAATGTCCCCTCTTGCCATTTCAAGGATCTCGCCTGGAGCCGCCTTTACACACCGCGGAGGATTGTCCCCGCGGCGCCGTCTCCAGCTCAGAGCAGGGCAGACGGAGGGTCCCCTCGTGACCTTCCTCCTGCTCTGAAGAGGCCCGGTCTTTGCACCTTTCCGGGGAAGCGGAGGCTGGAAGAAAGCCCTCACCTCCCCCCAGCTTGAGGGCCGGAGCCTCCAAAGGGGCGTCGGGGTGTGTGTGTGTTTGTGTTTGTGTGTGAGGGAAGCGCACCCGCAGCCTGGCCAGCGCTCGCCCTCGGAGCAGTCCACCCGACCCGGCCCTCCCCCCCCCAAACCGAAGAGACGGCCGGCCCGACAGCTCTGGAGGAGCAGCGCGGAGAGGCGGGGGCCGTCGGAGGAGGCAGCGGTGCAAAGAGAGAGAGAGAAACCGTGGTTGCGTTAAAACTGTTCCTTAGTCACTTTTAATTAGCCCCCTCGATTTAATTAGCAAAGTTGAAACATGCAATTAAAATTAGCTCAGTTTAGCGGGTCTTCAAGGGAAACCGGGGGAGGAAGCGCGGCGGGAGCCGTCAGGCGGGCGAAAGGTGGGAACTCGCTCCGAGAAGAGAAGGAGGCGAAGAGCCTCGGAGGGGCAGCCCCGGCCGATACCGGCTCCCTTTCGACAAGAGGGGGACGTGCTGGGCTCGGCCCCAGGAAAAGGCGGCCCTTCTCGCCTCCGACTGGCAGAGCCGAGCTGAGCCGATCCGCTTCCCAAAGGCGTCGGAAAGCAACCCTCGGCGCCTCAGCCCTTCCCAGCGCCCTTCCCTCTCCCGGGACCGAGCATTTCAGGGCCCGTCTGTGGAGTCGCGAAGGCGGGATTGGGTGGGTGACGGGAATTGGAGTCCGACACTCCGGAAGCAGCCCGCTCGCCTGGTTTTTCCTTCACGGCCACCAACCCAAATTCCGAGCCCGGACTGGCTACGGGCCGCGCTATGAGCCCAACCTCCCTTGCTTGGGAAGGGCTGCCGGTGCTCCTCAACTTTTGCTATCCGGGCCAGGTGCGAGCCGAGGCCCTGAGAAGCTGCTGCACCAACCCGGGCCTTGACGCGAGCCTGGCTCTTGGAGGTTTCCAAACAGGGGAGACTTGGGGGGGGGGGGGG
>BHFT01014308.1:11367-39124 GCA_004320025.1 Laticauda laticaudata
TTGGGGGGGGGGGGGGAGAAGAGTCAGAGAAATGTGATTGGAAGTAACAAGAGTGGAGATTTTGGATAACGAGAGATAGCCGTGAGGCACCCACGGAGTTCTGGTGGCGTTTCCCCCCGAGTTTTCTCGATCCCTTCATGAGAAGACTTCTGTGTTTTCAGATTCAAGCCCTCACAGACGGCACATTCTGAAAAGACGTGCATAATAGCTTCTCCACCGACCGTTGTTAAAGTCTCTCGCACCCTCCTCCTCCACTTTCCTCCCCTCCCTCCCTCCCAAAGGAAGAGGGAGGAAGGGAGGAAGGAAGGAAGGAAGGAAAGGAGGAAAGAGGAGGGAAGAAGGAAGGAAAGAAGGGAAAGGAGGAGGGAGGGAGGGAGGGAGGAAGGGAAAGGAGGAAGGAGGAAAGAAAGAAGGAAGAAAAGAAGGGAAAGGAAGGAAGGAAGGAAGGAAAAGGGAAAGGAGGGAAGAAGAAAGGAAGGAAGGAAGAACAGGAGGGGGGAGGAAGGAAGGAAGGGAAAGGAAGAAAGAAGGAAGGAAAGAAGAGAAAGGAGGAGGGAGGGAGGGAAGAAGGGAAAGGAGGAAGGAGGGAAGGAGGAAGGGAAAGGAGGAAGGAGGGAAGAAGGAAGTAAAGAAGGGAAAGGAGGAGGGAAGAAGGAAGGAAGGGGAAGAAAGGAGGAAAGAAGGAAGGAAAGGTGGGAAAGGAGGAGGAAGGAAGGAAGGAAGGAAGGAAGGAAGGAAGGAAGGAAGGAGGGGAGGGCTGTTCGCACTGAGTGTTCTGAATGGAAGGGCTGGTTTGTGATGGAGAAGAACACAATGTGCTGGGAGGCAGAAGCCCACGGAACCCACACACCACGCGAGGCTTCCTTCTGTAGGGCATCGGCCAAAAGTAGACCGTGGGCATCTTGGAGAAATTATCTACGTCAATGACCCAAAAGCAAAACAAAACAACAAAATAAAGCTTTCCTTTTTTCAAAAATCTTCAAATCCAACTGAATAACAGCTACTGATTATTATTATTTTTTAAACCCACTGTAAGACCACACATTAAGCTTAAGGACGACACGCAAAGCCGAATTCCTTGAAATGAAACCCACCGGAGGCTTTCTGTAGTGGAATTCATTTTAGGGGGCAGAGATTAATTATTCTGGAATTGGGCTGAGTCAAGATGCAGCTTCATTCAGCGACCATACAAAGGTCAAAGGCGTACTGCCCCGTCTGTTTTAACTCTCACCTCTTCTTCGATTGCTCCTCCTCCCAAAAAAAAGTTTGGAAAAGGAAAAAGCCGAATACCCTGCACAGTGATATGTGGTTTTTCTCCCCTCCTCCCTTTGCCCGAACCACGAGTGCCAATAAATGTTGTGTGAGACTCTGAGGCGCAAATCCCAGTATCCAAAAAGCTTTCCAGGAAAACAAGCAAGCAAACACACAAACGATACTGAGGCTGTGGTAACAACTGCGTAGTTTTTCTTCTTCTAACCCAACCCTTATTTTTGAAATTGTTGAGCCGCTGTCCTTTTTATAGATCGATGCTCTGTGACAAAGTGTCTTTGTAGCCATTGACGACAAGAATTATCGAAATCTTGTCCCCAGATGCCGAGAGTCTTTTATTTTACTTTTTAGTTCTGTTTTTAAAGAACTAAAATTCTTTTTTTTTTTAAAGAAAAGATTCAGAAAAACGTGAGTCAGGTTCATAAGATAATTAACAGTGGGGGGGAGTGGAGTGGGAGTAAGCATATACGTTTGCAGTCAGGGAACCGCCTGGATCAAATATAAAAACGCGAAGGATTTCCCCCGTGCCCCTTCCAATTTTTTCTTTTTGGCACAACAGATTGATGACTGGGGAAACGACGGGTCCAAGTCGGGACGCTGGCGATTCCTGGCCGGCGGAGAAGGTCTCAATGAGCCCCAGTTCAAAAGCCCACTCCGGGAGAAAACGCGGACGGCTTTGATCGCCAGCCTCGCGTCTGCCGGGAAGCCTTCAGCGTCTCCGGCTGGACCTTCCTCGATAGGACGCGGCCGGTGGCTGGGAAACTCTGCGGCTAGAAGGTCAAGTCCACGGAGGCCACCAAATTAGGGAAGGCCGGTCGGTGAATCTTTGGGCAGAACCGCAGATCAGGCCCTTTGCCGATTTGCTGGATTTTAACCGAATAGCTACCCATCAAACCTGGAGGCTCAGGAGAAAAGTAGGCGGAGAGTCCTCCGTTCCTGAATCCGATCTTCTCTCCCCACCCCACCCCTTCGTGGTCTCCAAGTGCGCCCTGACCGAAACCACCTGTGGGCCTCATCTCCACCCCCACCTGCATAAATGGTGTACAGAAGAAATGGTTCGATTCGATCCCAAAGGTTATTGCCAAGAGGGGCCTTTTGGATGGGCGAAGAGGAACTACCACGTTTGGTCCAAAATATGTTGGGGGAGGGGCTGAACGCTCTCAATGAAGAGCTCCCGGCTCCGCAAGGCTCTGAAGCCGCCAATTTACGGGCAAATTCTCAGTAAACCAGTTTCTAGTCCTCATTGAGATCAGTCTATACCGCATCTGTGGCGTTTGCGCAAAGCCAGCCTGGTGTTCAGATGATGAGGCAAACGGCAACAACAACATTATTATGATTATGATTATGATTATGATTATTATTCAACTTTAAGGAGGTTGTGTTGATTGGAGATGTTTTTAATGTAGAGAAAAGCCACACACACACAAATCTTCAGTCTCCACCCCATCTGCATAAATAGATTATTTCCAAATTAAACTGAGTTGCAACCACTCCCAGGTTTGGGAAGGAACAGGGAGTTTCCCAAAAGTTGGTGGTACCTGGACCTTTTCTCTCTTTTTAAAAATGACCATTCTTAATCATATTTTTTTTTTATGTTTCCAGATTTGTCTGCATGTCAGATCGTCTCAACTTTTAAGTCCTAAGCCTGGATGAAGACGGGAGGGAGCGCCTACTTGATTTTATTTAGGCGGAGAAAGCATGCTAAGGGAGGCGGGCGGGTTGGGTGATTTTCATTCTTGTAATATTGGTTTGGGGATAATTACTTTTAATGTCAAAAAGATTTAGTTTAATATCATCTCTATTAGGCTGCTGGGCGGATAATTAAAAGTGAAGCTGATAGCAGGAGGGAAAACAGATGGGATTTGCTTACTTTGATTCAGTAGGTAAATAATGAAAAAGTCAGTGGCAAAATCCCCACGAACAATTGAAACCTTAAAGATCGCTAACATTATTGGAAGCCCTGGCGAAGTAGCTCCTTTAAGGGGGACCGGATGAATATATGCCAAGCGAGAACTATATTTCTTCCACGTCTTCTCTTTCTCCTCCCCTGCCTCCTGCCTTGGGGAAGAACTACCCTCGCTTTTAGACAGTAGAAATAATCTTTTAATTAAGATTTTGCCCGTGCAAATAGGAATGTGATTCCACCTGGAAACTTTTGACAAAAATAAGGGGCATTTTAGAATTATCTGAATCAATATGTGTGTCGGAGAGGAGGCTTTCAAAAATGTGTTCCAATAAATCCTAGCGACGTGTACCTTTTAAAGGAGAGAAATATTTACCTGACATTTGTGATAAAATAACAACAATAGCTATATCCCAGTGATGAATACAGCTCTTAGTCACCTGTGCTTAAAGTCCAGCGGGCTAGACTTTCTTCAAAGTAAAATTGTTTCCAACTGCATGGAATATCCGAGATTACGAAAAAAAATTACACAAGCGCACATATGTGTTTGCTGAATAGTCATAATTAATTACCTGTATTGTTTAAAAGAAAGAAACCACACATTCACAAAGCTCTTGACTGCTTGGCGATTATAGCAACATCTGGGGGCAGTGAGTAGAAAATATAAAGCTAATCATAAAAATAATCTTGCTAATAATTTTTATGCTGATTATGAACAGGAATTATACTTAACAGCATGGATTCAATTCATGTTCTGCTATTGGGAAGAGAGAAAAGTCATTAAAAAAACCCCTGGGACTTGGGCTGGGTGGGTGATGGAGATTTCTCTGCTTTTTTTTTTTTCCTGGTTAATTTTTCCGGCTCCTTCAATCCGTCCGCTGCAGGATTGCCTGTAATTCGGGGAAGCTGTAGAGTGAAGGGTTGGGGTTGGGATTACAGTTGAATGCTTTTGTTTTCCTCTGCGGACTTGGCTCCCTCCATTGGAGAAAAAGGTACCCATTTTCCACCAGGGTTGCCTCGTCATTGTCCACACGTCCTCCCTGCGTGCACAGGTTGAAATATCTCCCCGATTCTTCTGGCTCGAAGGCAACGGGGGAGCCCAGCTTGGAGCATCGGGGCAGGGAAGGGGGGGCGGGAGAAAGGGCGAAGGTGTCGTCTCTATCCTGCCCCCCCCCCCGCAGGTCCAAGTTGGTTACTGTTGCTGTTGGCTGGGTCTCCTTGCTGCAGGACACACACACACACACACACGAAGAGCGAGCGAACGAGCTGGGTCTGAAGGTGAGCTCTCGGTTGGGTAGCCTTGACGGAGTCACGTCCCGATGTAGGGCACAGATTATGCGTCCTAAACCTGTCTCGGGGCGCTCCAGATGATATTTGGCCTGGCTGGCTCTGTAATTCTTAAGGCACTCAGTAGGGGGAAGTTCAGTCCGAAATAAAAGCTAAAGTCTCACATATTTAACTCCATTACTGAATTAGCCAGAATCCCATTTGATGGGTTCGCACGACCCATCGAACTGTACATTAACCACATGGCTTTCCTTTGTACAACTAGATTCAGGGAATATGTCTTTCCCCCCCCCCCTTCGTTTCGTTGGAGCCAAGACTGAAACCTGGCTTAGTGCGGTTCCTTGCAAACGCAGCCTCTAATAGCAACGGGCCTGGTCAAAGGCGGGTTGTTTGAACACATATAGAGAGAGGGGTCTGTTTTTGTCTTAAGATTCCCAGGTTTTGAACAGTCGCGGATGCCAGACTATATGAACCAGCCTGGACCGATTCTGAAAATAACTGCAGACGAATTTGGAACGTCGCCTGAAGCTCCTTTGCTGGGAAAGTCCTGCAAAAGACGCAGGAACCCAACAGGGCTCCAGTTCCAGGAAGACTTTTCAGGGAGCAACACCCCCCCACACACACACACTCACACACACACTATTTGACACCATAAAGCGCCGGTCCCAAGAAGTTTGCGGGCAAAGGATCCAGATTTCAACCTGCAAAGGACACGGTTACTCTGATGCTGGGTACTCCGTGGAATTTGGGCTGTGTAGGGAGGTTTGGAGGGAGTGGAGGGGGGGGCGCTGCAGGATCTCAGGGGCGCCACTTAGGGAAGGACCCGAGTACCCGAAGCATTTGCAAGAGCAGAGGGAGACGCGCGTTTCATTGGACAAAATAAAAGCAACCCAAACAAACCTCGGAAGGGAAAAATGCGTGTCAAGAAAGGAAAACGGAGCCTCCAAAAGGGACCCCGGGTCCGCTCCTCGAGCCTCCCGAAGGACCTGCCTTGAATATCCGGCAGGGAATTCCCCTTTTGGGGGGGGGAGGACGGCAGCGGGGGCGGTGGGGATGGGATGGGGTGGGGTGAGGAGTCTTTTCGCTGCGCGGGAAAGCAAGAAAGGTCTCCCAGACCTTTCCCAGAAAGGTCTCTTGCAGGGGCGGGAATCGCTGGCTCGTTTGGGAAACCTTGGCGGGTCTCTCCGCGAGCCTCTTGCCCCGAGGGGACCGGAGGCGGAGCCGCCGGCTGTTTTCTTTCTGGCGAAGAGTCCGATGAAGAAGCGAAGCGGCGACCTTTGAGGCTCCCTTAAAAGACCGTTTCAAAAGAAAAAAGAAAAGAAAACAAGGGAAAAGAAAAAAAGAAAAAAAGGCAGCAGCAGCAAACGCTTGGTTAGCTAGCTGGTGTCTCGGCAGCGCTGCGGGAAAGGGCTCAAGCCCGAGAAACGGAATAGGGGTGGATGGGGGTAGGTGGGAGTGAAGGAGGAGTGTAGAAGGAGGTTCCCTCCTTGGTGGCCATCGATTTTTGTTTTGTTTTTAAAGAAACGAAAAAGCAGGTCCAGTCGAGTCAGGCCGCTCACGCGGGAAAGAAGCGCGCAGGCGAGGGCCAGCACTTCGGCAGTTTCACCTCGATATATTTGGGTGGGGTGGAATATATGTCTCTCTCTCTCTCTCTCCCAGTCTGCTCCGAATTCCAAAATGTTACGAAGCGAATCTTGATTTTGATTAATTTAATTCATTAGCCTTAGTGAATGGGGCAGACTCTTTTCTTAGTTAATTCCACAGGAGAGATGTCCAGCACGGCCCAGCCACTGTTATGATGATATAAAGCCCCAGAGAGCACGTTTAAAACAAACGTACTAAAATTCGCTCCTGATTTTAAATTACTCACACTTTGGGCTATGAAGATCCTTCCTTCCTTCCTTCCTTCCTTCCTTCCTTCCTTCCTTCCTTCCTTCCTTCCTTCCTTCCTTCCTTCCTTCCTTCCTTCCCAAACCAAGGATACATAGAAAAACATGCTTACCAGATTATTCAGCACCTGGACACTGATTAGAAAGAGATAACATCCCTTACATTTGTATTAATCTAAGACTTAAACAGCCAATTAATTCTTAACGTGAGCTGTCTATTCGGATGGCAAAATTCATGCTGTGTATATGAGACTTGCAAATGGTTAATTATAGTAGTAGGGACTTATCTTGTCATCGAACTAGATAATTATAGGATTTGGAATTTAAAACGCTGAAATTTGTGCTGGCCTCATTTTTTTTTTTAACAGAGAAAGGCATGAAATAAGGTGTTCAAATAAATGTGAATATATACTTTCACACCCCTTTTGATTTAGAGTTAAATCCGGAAGTTTCTTGCAACCAAACAAGACAAGATTAGGCCCAGATATTTCTGCAAAGAATCTGGTGATTGGCACCATTCTTCCTATTGGTGGAAGCTTTGCTATTGGTCAGGTGAAGATAAGCACAGTCTGGGTCTTTTTGATATCCCACGAACTGCATCGTATCAATTCATGTTTCAAAATGACACTGTTCATTGTGAATATTTCTTTTTGTGGGATAGGAAACAATCAGCATTTTAATCCATGCAGTTTTAGATCTATTTTTATTCCATGCAGGTTTTTGGATCTTATTTTTGTTTTAGGTATCACCAATAGAGAAAAATGCAGTCATCCCTCTCTCTCTCTCAACAGAACTATAGTGAGCTCTTCCTTCTCAAAAGTCCTTCGTGTTTAAAATAAAACCAAATCACATTTCCTGCCTCTAAACTTCAGTGGAAAGCAGAAGAACAAATCACCTGGAAACTAGAATCCGAGCAAGATGCTCAGCCCATTTCAGAGATTCGCTGATTTGTTTATAGGAGATCCTTCCTCTTACACTCTCTCAACGGTTTTGGGAGGAGAAGAAAACCAACTGATCACTAGATAAAGTACTATTGAGACTTGCTATTGGGTTAGTTAATCCCCAGGTTGCTGTTTCTGTTTGTAAAAATTCTTTGTCACCATTGGCCAGAGTATAGTTTTCCTGACTAACAGCCTCTTCTGCAAAGAGCGGGACTCCTATGTTGGCCAGCTTCATTCTGGCTCCTTGGTGACAATTAAAAAACAAGGGAGGGGGATTTCAGAATAATATGACCCCCCCAACCTGAGAAAGGAAGCCAAGCGGGAACTGGACTCGCATTATTCCAGCCAAATAAATTCCTCTAAAGGAGGCAAAAAGAGAGACATGCCTCCTCAGTTGGCCAACTGCAGAGAAACCTAGCTCGCCAATGAAAGGCTCCCCCGCCCTTGCCCCGGGGCCCCAGGCAAGTTCTTGGCCACATCCACGGTGTTATGCTTCCCTCCGCTGTAGAAAGGGGTGTCCAGCTCTAGTGCTTCCACCCTTCTGGGTAGGGACTTTTAATCATGAGTTAAGACATTCATTTAACTAAATCTCGGCGACCTCTAACGAAATTGGAGGAGGAGATTTTGCTCTCTTGAACACACGTGTAAGAATAAAGTAACCGTTGCAAAGAAAAGAAAACCTCCTACGCCAGGAGATTTTCTCTGGAAAAATAGGCTGTTACTTTTCCTACTCCGGGGATGGTTCATATGTAAAACATTTCCGAAGTATGCCAAGTTGAGATTGCTTTGCCAACCTTACAATTTTGGGGGAAATACATGTAAAACATAAGTACAAGTTTTGTTGACCATTTTCCTCCCTTGGGGATAGGAAAGGCATTTTATTCGCCGGCGTAGAAAGGGAAAAAAAAACCTCTTGCACAAACACATTTAATTACTAGCGTTTCGAAAGTATCTTCTCTCGGGGAGAAGCCGACAAAGCTGCCCAGCCCATTTTTTCGGGCTATATTAACTTGGAAATGGGTTGCCTTACTTGCTCCAGATGGCCTGGCCGCTGATCTGGGTGACTTCTTCAAAACAAGCAAGTCCTAAGGAGTGTGACATCAGGCACTACATGTCAGGCAAATAATAGTCGACAACAAAAACAATATATTGTTTTAAAAGCGAATGAATCCAGTGGTAGCAGGCATAATTGCTCACGGATCGATTCCGTTTTAATTGTCCTACAAGAAAGTCCGAAACAATCTTGATTGCCTTTTCGTTAAACAATTAATAATTGAATCTGAGAAAAAAAAAAGAGAGACAGAATGAAATATGTAATAAGTAATGCGGTCAGTGAGCCTCCTCTTTTCTTTCCCAAATATAAAATATAATACAGTACCTCACCGGTATTCCCTTTGAGGGCAGCCGCTGAACCTGAAGATGTAGAAGGCATAAGAGAAAAGGGAACATTAGTCTGTGCTCTTAAACGAAACCATCAGGACGGCCATCCGATTAGTGGCAACTTTTCTATCTGATCTTGACAAGTGACACCCCAGGAAAACGTGAGGTTCAAAGAGCACAATCAATCGGCAGAGCAACTACTATTTTCAATGGATTTTATAAATGCCCGGACAACGTAACAGAAAATTTGGGATAGAGAAGAAGAAAAAGGGGAAGAAATGAAAACTATTTGCTGTGGTTTCCTCCCCCCCCCAATGAATCTTCCCCTCCCCCGTTGGA
This sequence comes from Laticauda laticaudata, assembly GCA_004320025.1. NCBI lineage: Eukaryota > Metazoa > Chordata > Lepidosauria > Squamata > Elapidae > Laticauda > Laticauda laticaudata. The sequence goes on from BHFT01014308.1 coordinate 20,376, forward strand.
CCCTTCTTAGCGCCCCCCGCCCCTGAAAACAGTTTATTTGAAAGAAGCTTCGGGTGGACACTGTAGACATCCGAGTGGCCAATCAGAAAAGCTCTTTCCCCTCTCGGCCAATGGCAGGCGCCACATTGTTGTCAAATGTTGTCTAATGGATACGTAAGGAGCAACAATAGAGCAAGCGCTCGCGGGCGGTTCGGCGAAGATTTCTATCTCTTGGCAACTCTCGCTCTCTTTAGCGGCGCGCATGCAAAGTTGGGGCTGAGGAAAGGGGGGTCCGGACTGGGTTCGGCCGCCCGTTGAAGGCGGCTTTGGTTGGTGGAGCTGTAGCTGGAGGAAGAGAGAGGCAGAGTAGGCTGAGAAAAAAAATCGAGGGCGGCTGAGACAGGAGCGTGGGCGCGAATCAGGAAGTTGGAAATTGTTGCACTCTGAAGCCTGAAACCTGGCGGGGGTCAGAGCCATCCTCCGTCTTCTGCCACGGTTAGCTTGGCTCGCGTGCGATTGTGACAAGCTGCAATCTTGGACAGGCACCGGGACTGCTGCGTCTCCAGGGGCTTGTGCGCGCTTCTGTCAGGACAGTGTTTTGTAACATTGGCAGGCGAGGGAGCGCAGCTGTTCTCCTTTCCTCGGATCGTGGCAGGGGCGGTTGCCGTCGGGTTTCGTTGCGAGTTCTTGCCAGAGAAGAAATCAGCCGGGCGTGAGCCGGGACGATTCTGCTTCGCCGCGTGGTTGAGAAGAGATGGAATGGCTGGGGAGCCATCTCGATGGTTTCGGGGCTTGGGGGCTTTGATTCGGGGGGCATCAAGGAAGCCCCGACTTCCGCTAACCTAGGATCCACGTTCTTTCTGTGGGGGATTGAGCCAGAGCAACCAAAAAGGTCGGGGTGGGGTGGGGTGTTGTTTGCTTCCTCGAAGAGTAAATGCCGTTCACTTCCCCGAAGTTAGGTAACGCAGATGCGCTGTAGAGTAAGGCGCGGGGCGGGGGAGTGATTGGGGAGGAAGGACTGAGGCGCACCAGACTCTTTGGAGGAAAAACAGGTCTCGATTTTTGTAATTTTACCGCCTTCCAAGTGGCTTGGAGGGATTCAGCTGTTAGACAAGCTGAGGAACCCGTTGGCTCTCGCGGAGCGGCGGGTTGTTCCAGGAAGGCCCTGGCGTTTCCCTCGTCCCCTTGAACCCGCGGAAGTCTTGTTGAGGTACGGTATTAAAGGAGCATCGGTGGGGAGAGGGCCCTGCGCCTCTGCGTCTTCCCTGGAAGCCACGGCACCCCTACTTGGTCAAGATGGAACTGAGGTCTGAGATGACCAACGTACCCCCGGCGCCCTCCGCGGTGCCCCCTAGTTCAGTGGCGGCGGCAGCGGCGGCGGCGGCGGCGGCTAGCCTGCCGGTGAGCGTAGCCGGGAGCCTTCTGCGAGGCCCGCCGTTGCTTCTGCGAGCTGCCGAGAAGTATCCGCGCACCCCCAAGTGCGCTCGCTGCCGCAACCACGGCGTGGTGTCGGCGCTCAAGGGCCACAAGCGCTACTGCCGCTGGAAGGACTGCCTGTGCGCCAAGTGCACGCTGATCGCCGAGCGGCAACGCGTCATGGCCGCCCAGGTGGCGCTGCGGCGGCAGCAGGCTCAGGAGGAGAACGAGGCCCGCGAGCTGCAGTTGCTCTATGGCACGGCCGAGGGGCTGGCCCTGGCCGCGGCCAACGGCATCATCCCGCCGCGGCCCGCCTACGAAGTCTTCGGCTCCGTGTGCAGCGCCGATGGAGGCTCTGGGGGTTCAGGTGAGGAGCTAGTGCGCACCCCAACCCTGAGGCGACGGCAAACGAGTTGAAAGGCGCTCGTTTCCCCGTCGCCCTTTAAATGTGACAGGCTAGAGGGAGTCCTGTGTAAGTTCTGAAAAAGCCAGCTTGGGTTCCCGGGGGGCCCCTTTTAAGCCCTTCGGCGGCTTTACACCAAGCTTAGAATGGGACTGGTCGCCGAGGAGGAAAGGGCCCGGGGCTGAGCTTCCCCATCTTTCTTTAGGCAGCCTTGCGCACACTTAAAAAACGAGCCCTTCTGCCCGGATGTTTCTATCCACCTGCCCATAGTCTACCTTTTGCTTCTCGGTCCGCCTGGACGTTTTCTCTCCGTCCCAAGCTCAGTTCGTTTCCCTTCCACGTAACCATCAATAGCTCGCCCTTTAACACGATTTGTAGACCTCAAATCTCAACATTTGCAGCAGTTCAGGATTTCTTCACGATCTGCAAGATAAGGAGCCCCCCAGGTCGCTGACGGAGTTATTTTTAAAAAGAATCCTATCCGTTGCCTTTAACAATGAACCATCGGCCAGGCATTTCTAGACCACAGTCCCACTCGTGTTTGCTATTTCAAAGGCAGGAAGGACTCACACCGTTGCTTTTTCCTAGCAATTTCTTCTCTTTCTTGCTCCCTTCCTCTCCCCTCCCCCATCCATAATGTCTTCCACACCCATGTGGGGCCCACTTAGTGTCCATGTCATTGTTTGACGCCATAGGATTTATTTCCAGGTAAGTTCCTATTGCTACACAGTAAACTGCCCCTTGAAACTACAGAGGCCTATCACATTTGGCATCAGCCTCGAATTGAGACCACCCCAACCTGGCTGCTTTCCAGGTTTTCTTCAGCGATGCTATTAGAAGTTATGATGGGAGTTGTGTTCCCATGCATCTAAGGGGACCGGGTCGGGGAACGTTTTCCTTGCAGTGTTTTTGGGGCGTGGGGTGGGGGCTCCTTGGCCGTCCCAAGCCAGAGAGGCGAGAGACGAGAGAGAAGACAGCGCCTCCTAGCGACCTCAGCAATTTAGCCTTGCCAAGAAACGGCCTAGCGAGGTTTGATTTCGTGTCCTAAAGCAGCTCCTTAGGAAGGTGGCCAAAGTGAGGCGACGGTCCCTCGGCAGGTGCCATCTGGGGAGGGGAAGAAGGCGAAGATGGCAAGATATGGCGTGGAGGGCAGATTGGGAGGGCAACTTGAAGCCACCAGAGACAGAGGAAAGGGGGTGGACAGAAGAGTGATGAAATCAGGCTAGGGTAGAGGAGTGCAAGATCCATTGGGTGGGTTCCCTGTGGGACAGAAAGACGAGAGGTCGCTGAATTAAGTTCCTTGGTTGCTCTAAACTGCCGGAAAGAGCCCAGGTAAGTCCATTCGCTTTCCCATTTCTGTCCAAGGTAAAGTGCTTAATGACCCCCCATCCGGCACTTGGGGGCGGGGGGCGGAGGCGGGGCACACCGGCAGGGAGAGCCTCGTCCAGCTCGCTCTTTCTGTCTCGTTGCCAGAAGTCAAGATGCAGAAATTTGACTTGTTCCCCAAGACGCTTCTCACCAGCCGCTCCGTGACCCCTCAACAGAACAAGCCTTTATCGCCGGATGGGACGGACGGCGCGCCAGGCACTTCATCCCCGGAGCCTCCCCGTCACGGCTGTGGCTCCGGCTCGGAGAACGGCGACGGCGAATCCTCTGTCAGCTCGCCAGTCTCCAAAGGCGCCAAAGAGGGCAGCGGGGGCGGCGGAGCCGAGGAGGAGAGCACAGGCTCCGTCAGTCCACTGGGCTCCGACTCGGGTTGCTCTGAGGCAGAACGGGACGAAGCTGGCGCTCCCTCGCCTGGCTTGGCCGTTGCTGCCGCGGCCGCCGTGGCGGGGAGCAGCCGGCAGCAGCGGACGCCGTTGGACATCCTGACGCGCGTGTTTCCCGCGCACAAACGCAGCGTGCTGGAGCTGGTCCTGGCCGGCTGCGGTGGGGACGTGGTGCAGGCTATCGAGCAGATCCTTAACAATCACCACCAACACCGGGGAACAGGCGGCAGTCCAGGCCAAACGCTTTCGGCCGCCTCTGGACTCAACTCGGTAGGGTCGGACAAGGCGGGCGACGAGACCTGGGTGCGGGCTGCTGGAGACGCGCCGGGGACCTTGGCTGGCCTGCAGCCTTCGTCGGCTGGCGGCACCTCGCATCACCGCCCTCTTTTGGCCGGCGCCATGACCCCGGCCATCGGCGCGCTGGGCAGCCGCTCCGCCTTCTCGCCTCTGCAGCCCAACGCTACCCACTTCGGGGCGGCGGCCGAGGCCGGCGCCTACCCCTTAGGTACGCACTTGAGTTTGAGCCCGCTGCGCCTGGCTTACTCCGCTGCAGCGGCGCACAGTCGCGGCCTGGCCTTCATGACCCCTTACTCCACGGCGGGGCTAATGCCCACGCTGGGCTTCCGGCCGCCCATGGAGTACGCCTTCAGCGACCTCATGCGGGACAGATCAGCCGCGGCGGCGGCGGCCGCGGCAGCGGCGGCCGCCGCCAGCGTGCACAAGGAGCAGGCGTACCCAAACGGCCTTTACGGGCCCTTGGTGAATAGCGCCCCAGACAAACAGTAGGCCGCAAAGCCTGGATTTTCTATGTACATATATATGCATAGAGAGAGATAGAAATATATACGATGTAAACCTGTGCCCAAACGTACATCCGAGAGGTGCGGAAAGGCAGCCGGGGCAGCGAATTCTCGGAAGGCGGCGGGGGAGCGACCTGGTCTAAACCGAGGCCTCGATTCCCCGCCGGTATCGCAGCGGGGTCTTAAACGCCGCTTATCCTCAGACATAGAAACGCGCCAGTTAGAAGTAAGTTTCCTGGAAAGTGAGGCAGCGGAGTAGTCTTAAGTTGGAGCCGAGGTGGTGTTGGTGTCAGGGGAGCTACAGCACTTTTCGCGGAGCAAGCGAGGAGAAGGAGAAGGGGCAGTCTCGTCGGCAGCCGAGCGAAGGGGACCTATTGCCAGTGATTTAAGGCGAGGCAGAATTTTGCAAAAATGTTCTAGCCCGAGATGTGTAACGTGTCTATGGGCAGCACTGTTGCCGAATTCTTCTGTCGGTTTCTGTGAGTAACAATGGGAAATCACCTTGTCCCTCCCCCGGTCTTGGTTTCGCCTGACTTTTAGGTGATCCGGGGTTTCATTTCACTTTTATCTGTTGCAAACACAAGTGGCCAAATGTATGGAACTTGGCGAACCTCTTAAGTGTGTTGATTAAACAAAACGAGTAAAAATGCTTTTTTACTGTTAAAGTTGTCCCTCATTATTATATTTTGCATATAGCTGTAAACATGGATATTCCCCTTGGGTCGCATCCATATTTCTATCTGTATCTCTATACCCGCCAGTGTATAGCAAAATGTTTTTAAAAATGGGAATTTAAATTATTAATGTAATTTGTAGGCGAAGTTATTAATGGTAAATGAAACGGTTAGTTTTCATTTTGGAAACACGTATAGAGATTAAACATACTGTAAAAAAATTAACTCTTTGTGTAAATAAGGTTAAAAAGTAAATATATTTGTAATTGTCCTTTCCTTTGGACTCGATCCAAAGGCCATTGTTGACCCAGATTTAATGAATGAACAAAAACGCTGTCGGTTTCAGCTGAAACAATATTCCTGCCATTTCAAACAGGGTTTTTTGAGTTTGTTTTTCCCTTCTGTTTTCATTTCATAGAAAACTAGAAATAAATATTATTTTGTATTAAAACCTGCCATAGTAATAACTTTTGCCGTTTCGTTTATTTGCAGTATTTTAGCTTCTAAAGGCAATTCCAATTTGCATCAAATGAAGAATTGATTTCAGATGATTTTTCGGTAATCCTGGCAGCTTCAATTAAACCGGTGGGTCTAAAATAGGCGATTCTGTCAATAATAGGTAACCAATTCTGCAGTTCAAATACAATAAATATAAATATAATATTATAGTTACAATGTTCTTACTGCAAGAGTTTTGGAAATCTCTTTCAAAGAAAGAACAATTTTTCCCTTAAAGAGTGATATTTCTAGTAGTGAATCTAAGGACCGATATTCTGCAGATGTGAACTCCTGGTCTCCTTACCTGAGACATTTATGTTCAATTGGATTTATTTTTGAACCAGTGCTATAGGGTTTCCTTTGTGTATAACTCTGTAAAATATTATTTTACTACTTTTGATCATGATGACAAAATTCAATTTAAACCTGGGATATTATCTGTATCAAGTTTACCAATAAGAGCATCTATTCCTCCTCCCTTGCATTTTGAAATTTACATTCTACCTTTTAATTTTCAATCAGAAAGGATCACACCTTGAATTTCTGGTCTCAGACTTCCTAGCTCTTGGCCAATAGATTGTCTAAAAGAAAACTGACTGACAAAGGACAGCGGAAATTTTATTCAAGCCATTTCTCTGGACCCCTTTTGGTTTTTATAAAAGCTAATTTACAGAAATCTGACAATATATTTTTCATTCTGAATGCTGATTAGCCATTACTATTGGGAGTCTTCTGTACTATATATCAATCAGTCCTAATTGCCTTTCATGGAAAGAAATCCCAATGGTCTAAAAATAATGTAGGACTTGGAGGAAGAAAACAATAACCAAGACTCCCTTTTTTTCTATGTTGCTAAATAAAGCTATGAAGTAAAAGAGCTGGTAGGAATCTCCTACTGTACCTCCCTAAGGATAATGCTTCTGTCGGATGGATTTTTCTTTCTGTCCCGTGGAGTGTTTGGCCAGGAAAACTATTACTCACAAAGAACAAGTTCAGTGCATGGTTGAATTAAGACAGTAAAAGCTCCTAAAATTGGTTGGTATGGAAACCTAATCCCACCCAACTGTTCTGTAGCACAGCTGGACTGTTTACTTTCTCACTTCAAATATAACTGTGTAAACATTGGCTTAAAACTGACGGCTCTGCTTCTATAACCAGTTAATATAATGTTGGAGGAAATGGGAATTCCTTTGAGGTTATTGGGAGAAAATAATAACAACAGCAATAAATAATAGGTTCTTGGTTAGAATTAACTGTTAAGTTTTCATCAGTCCCAGACTATGAATTGAATTGAAGATTAAATCTATAATAATAACAATAATAATAATACTAATACCACCACAGCCATAATGGTATAATGAAAGTGGCAATATGCAGTTAGTCAATTGCAATTCTCTCTATTTTTTTTCCTATATATTTTAAAATATCACTGAAATATTTTTGGTAGGAGTTAGAGAGTGAGTGAAGAAGAGTGCAAGTAAGAACGATCAATCTCAGGCATAGGCGTTGACGTTCTTGAATTTAAAGAGACTTACTGGTGGGCTTTATTTAAGATTGCAACTCATGTATGATCAATATGATAAATTTCCTTTGAAGTTATTTTTTTGGCTCCTACCTCAAGCCATAAGAATGATTAAATTAATATAAGTAGGGAAAATTTAAGAAAAGTTTGAAGTTTCAAAAGCGAGATTGAAACATAATGTTGCCACAATAAAATGGGTTAATATCAAACAGCTTTAAAAGCGATCTAATTTGATTGAGTTTCCTAATTCCAATTTAATTTTTTAAAAAGGAATTGTTTGTTGAATTGTAAATTGATAGGGTTGTATAGAGGGAATAGATGAAAATATAAAAAGGTTTGGAAATATAAGCTGAAATCTTGGTCGTAATGTGTCCACACAATTCTGTGGGAGCCTCAGCTGTGCAGTGGGTAGCTATGGAACACTTTCTTACTGATAAAAATTAATACACAACTTAATTTCTTTTTTTTTCAAAAGCAAAAGAACTGGTAACTTAAGATTCTTTCCCCTTCTACATTTCTTTGCTTTACAGCAAAGAATCTATCAATTAAAAAAAAATAAAATGGTAATAACAACTATGTGATTGAAGCCCCACTCTTTTTAATAGGCCTCACAATTCATTATATGAATAACAGTAACAATTGGAAAGGAACTTGGCAGTTTCTAGTACAACTTTCTGCTCAAGCAGGAGATTCTATACCATTCCAGACAAATGGTTGTCCAATCTCTTCTCAAAAATCTCCAGTAATGGAGTACCCACAATTTCTCAAGGCAAACAGGTCCACTGATAAATTATTCTCCTTATCAGGAAATTTCTCCTTAGTTCTAGGTTGGATCTCTCCTTAATAAGTTTCCATCTGTTACTTCTTGTTCTGCCCTCAGGTATTTTGGAGAATAGGTTGACATCAACACACACCCAGTTCTTTGTGACAACCCTTAAATGTTGGAAGACCATTATGTCACCTCTAGTCCTTTTCCCTGCCAGATTAAACATACCCAGATTCTGCAATTGTTTCTCATATGTTTCTAGTCCCCTAATAATCTTTGTTGCTCTTCTCTGCACTTTCACTACAGCCTCAATATCTTTTCTGTACTTTGTTGACCAAAACTGGACTCAGTATTCCAGTATTCCAGGTATTACCCCAACAGTATAAAGTCTTACCTAAGTGTAAAACCCTCACCTTTCTCACCACTAAATTACAATTTATTGGATTGGGCCCAGTGTTCAAGTCTCTCAAGATCCTTCTAAAATTCTGGCTGTTTCCCCCAGCTTGGTGTTGTCTGCAAAATTAATGTGTTCCTCTTCTACCTTCTCATGTGAATAGTTTACGAAGATGTTGAAGAAGAATATTGGGGCCTAAGACATTACCATAGAGTACTCCACTACATGTTTCCTTCCATGTAGATGGAGCTCTATTAAGGACTAAAAGTAGAGTGGGTTGGTCAACCACTTAGGAATCCATTTGTAAATATATGTAAAGAAAAGGGTTTCAATTACATTGTTTTATCACCCACCGTGACTTTTTTTGACCCCACCACACATACTCCTGCCTTGGAAACAGGGAAAGAATAAGGAATACATTGATTTAGCTTCCCTGGATCATTTTTTTTTAAAGGAACTTCTCATGACATGGCTATTTAGAGTTTGTAAAAGATCTCCAATTGTATATGGTCTCACCTTGAAATCTTAAGAGATGTCATATATTAAACTCAGTAGCATTCATCAGCTTAAAATTTAAAGTGGCTAAAATGTTGCTGAGACAATCCTGCCAATATTTATTCCTATTAGTTTGGACAGCTCAAAGGTAGGTTGTGGGCCTTACAGGTGAAAGACACCTGAAAGTGTTGGAAGCATGGGACAAGGGACTTAAAGACTTTTCCATGGCCCAAGATGATTGGCTGAGTTGGATAGAGGCAGATAAAAATCCAGAGAGGATAAGAGGTGGAACTAGATTGCTTCTAAACAGACAGTGACCCATCCCATAAAACTGCAACTGAAAAATTGCCAGATCCAATGGATTTCAACTTATTTTTATCAAACCCATAGTTTGCAGTCATTTTCCTGTAAAAAAAATGCACACAGGTTTTATGTGATTGCTTAATATACTGTGCTATAATGGTGAATTTTCCTATAAAAACTCTAGAGCAGCTATAAAAAGAATGGGCTACATTCTTCCTCTTTCCTAGGCATCACCTCTACACGCTATCTCTTGATGTAAGATAGATGGAAACACATTGCCTTTGTACCATTTGTTGATCCAAATGGCTCTTTACCTGATTGTGGCTTAACACATTGCATAAACTGCCCCAATGTAGTTGTTAAACCAGAACTTATAGTTTAATGTGCTGCATAAATTCAACCACTTGCAGTTTATTTAGTATTCAGTGGTTAAACAAACTATGTGTGTTGTGTGAACACAGCCAATGTGGAGCAATCATCTGGAAGATGATTGGTATTGAAAATGATGACAATTCCTTCACAAGCTACAAGGGCTAGATTAAGTTTTAGGCTCACCAAATCACAAACCAACTCTAGCTTTTCTGTTGAGTTAGAGTGTATTGTTGCATATTGCTTCCCAGTCTCTTTTATGGGAGTGATAGAAAGTTAGGTAAGAGTAGATCTTACTTCTTGGAGGGGAGTTGAAAAGCATTTTCCCAGCCAGCACAAGCTAACACTTTTTTTAAAAATGCAGGCTGTGGAATTAAATTCAACACAGCAAGAATAAATAATTTGTAAAATGAAGAGGCAGCATGCCAAGCATTTGCAAACTTTCTTGTTAATTAAATCTTAATCCGTTGAGTTGCATTTTCACTGCCTGGCTGTGTATTGAGAGTAAAACATGCCCAGGAAGTTTATTATCTACCCTTGTGTTTAATAGAAATCAGCCATAATCCACAGCATAATATACTAACAATTTAGTAGCAAAATGACATTCCTCATCCAAAATGAACTTGTTTCTTTCTCATTACCTCAACAATTATGTTATTAAAAGAAAGGGACACAGAGCAACCATGGAAGTTGATTCCTAAAGAAATGTAACATAGATTTGAGAACTCAAAATTGCCTTTTTGAGGCACATTGGACTTCCGATCCCAGATTTCTGTTGAGTAAGTTTCTCAGTAGATAACATATAGTACTTTTTACATTCAGTGATACTATTTTTTGCTTCACTCGGGGAACAGAATAATTTCTTGTTACATTAAGTAGAGGATACAGAACTGTATTTATTATAAAATTTATATCTCACTTTCTCCTTTATTCCAACATTCAAGACTGAATATTTTACAACAAAGCACACACCAAATAAAATTAACAAAGTTAAAATTAAAACCCAAGTTAAAAACAAGCATTCAAATAATTTAAATACCAATTATACGTTTGGCGAAAGAAGTGTGATTTATCATCTTCCTAAATACTGAAAAGGAAGAGCCGAAGTGGCTCCTTGGGGATCATGTTCTATTCCAAAGCAACATAAGAGAAGGCTCTTTCCATGTAACTGACAGTTGAGTTTCCTGAAGTGGGGCATTTTTAGAATGGCCTTCCTGTTGATCTAAGTAGAAGGCAGGGTTCATAGTGGAAGAGAAGATACCTTAGATATTCAGGTCTTGAGCTGATTAGGGCTTTAAAGATCAACATTGACATCTTGTAACTGGTAGCTAGCCAGATCTTTCAATGTGAACATCATATGCTGCTAGTACTTTGCACTTTCAAATAGCCTAGGTTCTGTATTATATCCCAGTCTTGATTTCTGAATATACTACATATAACCCTACATATATACTGGTATAATATATACCATATAACAATGAAATAATACTTTATACATAATAATGTCAGGGTAACATTGTAACCAAGGTGTTACCTTTTACTTATTTTGAGTCGTTCAGGGCTACACTTAGCCACAGCCATGCAACACACTTTGCCCCAATGGCTTACTACAAAATCCAGCGATAACTGAAGAAGGGATTCACATAGATTACATTATCCATTAATACCTGTTAAGAATTCTCCTATGCCTCAGTTTGTGAATTTAAATATAATGTACTGTTAAATATTTTTTTAACCACTGCATTTTAAGGTTTTATGACTGCTATTACTAAATGCATAGAAAGCAAGAAGACAAAAGATATGCATATATTTCAAAACATGGGTATATGTGTACAGGACATACATAAATTTTGTAAAACGTCATAAGTGGGTATTTAACATGTAAGCCCTTACTTGTGATCAGAATAGTACAGTCCAAAGAAAGCTTGATGAATATATAGCATTTTTTCTTGGCATGTCTGAAAATATTTATCAAGAAGAGAGAGTGACATGGGATTTGTTGTTTTCTAAATAAAAAAACTGAACTACATAATCCCCCCCTCCACGATTGACTATTACAGTGTGTAATAATTAGAAAAGCAAGAATGGTAGAAAGTCCCACCATCTTTTAATCCATGAAATTTGTACATATATGATAAAGATAAGCAACTAGAGCATTCTGGAGCAACTAAAATAATTTTTAAAAGAACAATAGTTATAAAGCTAGGATGGAAGAAGAAAAAGGTTTGAAATGGAGCTTTACAGGACTATCAAATGCCTATTTATACTTCAAATTTAGGAACAAAAGTGGCAAATATGTGGTAATCAGTAGGGTATTTTTGTTAGATGAATTATTTCCATTTATTCTTATAATAAATATGCAATGGAATTTAGAAGCTATCTTAAAAAGATCAACACATTTTAAGAACCAGAAGCCATCTATTGTCTATGAAATTATTATGGCCTATATAAAATTTAGATTTATTTTATTTATTTATTTTTGTCAATTGCTTACAAGATAATAAGTATAAGTAAAAACATAGTTATGAATACATGGATACATATAGGAAAAAATAAAAAAATAAAAGAAACAATAGGACAGGGACGGTAGGCATGTTGGTATGCTTATGCACACCTCCTACAGACCTCTTAGGAAAGGGGTGAGGTGTTTTAAATGTACTCTATCTAATCCATATCCTTAAACTAGGTGCAGAATCTTTATTCTGTTTTTATGTGATCATAAGCACTTCACCATTTTGGAATTCAGTTCAAAACTTGCTTTTCCGGTTTCAAAATGTAGCCTTCATGAATGCAACTGTACACTTTTGGAATAAATCAAGTGCAACAAGTTATGTGTTGCAATGATGATGCAATTTCCAGTGTGATCCTTCTTGCTGAACATATCTCTTCTGATCAGATGAGAGAAAGGTATATGCTTTTTGTGAGTATTAAAAAAAAACCCCTTCTAATTAACACTTCAAAGGGTTAATTGTTAATCCCCGTTCTTGATTTTCAAAGACATTTCTTTTCCACATGCTGCTGATGAAATGTCAGAAACCATAATGTTTGTGACCCTTACTATTATAACATTGTGCTCAGTTGTAGCTATAAAAATGATAGGTGGCAATAAAACAAGGATTAGGAAGGCTTGTATCACGGCGTTCCATCTTTAATCAACTTGTACAGGTAGTAAACTTACACAGAAGACAGTAAAAGTCATTAAGAACCACTGCTGCATTACTTTCATTTTGTTTTTTTAATGGATATCACTCAAGTCATAACTATGTTGCATTAGCACAAACATCCTTAGATCCTAAATATCCTTTATGGTACAAATATTGCTTCAGTACAAATGTTTTGAGTTGAGTTGCCCATGTGTGCGTCAGGGAACTACAATCATATACAAATGTTCTGAAATTACATATAAATAAATAAATTGCACTCCAAAATTGATGGAAAATTATGCCTTGAAGTTTAAAAATGTGCCAACTGGAAATTTTAAAATACCTGTTTCTGGTTAGAGTGTATCTCTGCTCTCTGTTGTTTCATCTTTTGGATACTGTTTTTCTAATTATTGAATTACAGAAACCTGCAAGGATAAGAGATTGGTTAAATAATTGGCTACCTTTCAGATTGTTTTTAATTTATACAAATTAAGAATTTTGTCCAATTTGGCACCATCCAGATATGTTGGAAATATCTGACCATGCTTGCTGGGGAACATTGGAAGATGCAATCCACACAGATAAGGAGCTACTAGGCTGATTTATAAGCAGGCTGATTTGCAAAAGACAGATATACATGAATACACACACACACACATCTTTCATCTATGTTTTTCCTTTTTTGGGGGGGAGTAAAAATTCCCGCTTGTAGATATGAAAATAGTGAGATTTTAAACGTAGTGATTATCTAAAAGACACAGACAGACAGACAGACACATAAACACACACACATATATACATCTTTCGTCTGGTAAAAATGTGTTTTTCCTTTTTTGGGGAGGAGTAAAAATTCCCACTTGTAGATATGAAAACAGCAGTGAGATTTTAAATGTAGTGATTATCTAAAAGTATGAAGCATACTACCACTGGTTCACAAATGATTATTTCATGATTTCATCCATTACATTTATACCCTGATTCTTTTTAAGAAAATTTGCCAACTTATAGAATGTAGACAACCCAAGTAGGTAGTTTTCTATATATTTTCTTTATGTTTTCACTGTTCTTAAATATTTTCAAATGTAATACAAACTATAACAAGTCATGTAAATGAAGAAAGTTTGAAGACAATAAAAGAACATTTTTCTAGAAGGTAATATGAGGTTCAGAGGTTTCAGAAGTAGAAGCTGCATTCTGGATTATACCTTGGATATGGCTATGCATTTCGATGAGTCATTTTCTGTAAGACACCTGAATACCCAAATGGATCAACTAACCATTTATGAGACATGTTTTTCTTGATTTCCCAGAGCTTATGAGCACAATAATCAAAAGGAAAGCATAAGAGGACCATCTATTTGTGTTATTTTGTGTAAATGGAGCCCCCCCATTTTTGGGATCTGCCAAAATGGATCTGCCAAAATAGGAGAGTTAAATGACATTGACAAGGACTGATTTCAAGCACACTGTGTAATCTTGCAACTTCAACAAATGTGTATGAGAAATTATCTGTCCCTATTCTTGCATCAGTGTGGAAGCAAATCTAGTTATCCATGAATGTAGCATAGATAAAGCTTTACTGTTTACAACTTTTAGGAACAATTCTAAATATAGCTCAGGTGGATTTAAGGGACTGCATCTACTCTAAATTATCCAGGATTGACTGGCTTTGCTTACCATCACTCATACCCTACTCAGCTCCTGATTGGATCACTTAGTGTGTTCTACATGGAGCTGCCCTTGAAGAGTATGCACTCCTAGAGCAGTACATATTATACATCTGTTCCATGAGCTGCATTAATTGCTTCCAGGTCCAAGTCAAGGTGCTACTTTTAATTTTTAAAGCTCTTTAGGATATGGGACTGAGTTGTCCTTGGTTACATCAGCCCACCCCATTAGCTCTGGCACAGAAGGCATGATGCGTTTACCATCAGCTAGGGACCTACATTTGGTGGGTTTCAGGAAATTTATGACTTAAATTAATGACAAACCTCTCATTTGGAAGATAGAGTAGGGCACCAAAGAATTAGCTATCCTTAACTTGATATTAAACCAGCGTTAGGAGGAACTGGAAGTATCGAATATAGGGGGGAAATGGTATTTAAAAATGATTTTAATAAACAAGATTTTAACAGGAAGAGAATTTTAATGACTAATGACAAACCTCTTATTCGGAAGATGGAGTAGGGCACCAAAGGATTAGCTATCCTTAATTTGATATTAAATCAGAATTAGGAAGGTTCATTAAAGGAACTGGAAGTATCTGGAATATAGGGGGAAATGATATTTAAAAATGATTTTAGTAAAAAAGATTTTAACAGGAAGAGAATTTTAATGAGAAAACTCAAGATGGGTGTGTACAGTAAAAGCACAACTGCAAACAACTTCATTGAAGAAAAAGGTAAAAGAAGAAGTCCATTGGCTGGACATAAAGCCTCTGGAAAATCCAACTGCAAAAATATATTTTAGTTGGAAAGAGGACACATTACTAATTATAGCACATGCTATAAACCTATCCCAGAATATTAGAAAGTATTTCAGGAGGGCTAAAGCTCAAAATGTCCTGAGGTTGGGAAAGGGTGTCAAGAATTAAAAAAAGTTTCTTTAGATATTTTCAAAACAAAAGGAAAAATGTTCCTGCTACTCATTTAACATGGAAACATCATAAAGACAAGTTAAACTATTTGATCTTTATTTGGGTTCAAGTTTAAGAAATGGGTAGACCAGGTAACTGAAGAGCAGGAGGAAAAATCACGATAGAAACTTGAGATATAGATGAGCTAATTCCCATTTATTTTGAGTTATATAGATCAGGGGTCGCCAACCTTTTGGACCTCAGGGACCACCAAACTCACAATTTTAAATCCTGCAGACCACTAATGTGAATCCAGTGCGCTACTCGCTGAAGCGCCTGGACTCCCACTAATGAGATGGGGTCCTTCAGGCACTTAGTTTGGCTGCCTGTTTCTGCAACCTTAAATACTCAGAGTCATTTTGAACCGTTTCCCACAGAAAACAAAACAAAGCGCTCACTGCGTCTCTGGCAGCCACCAAGCCTCCTCCCATCATGCTTCTCTTCCTCCTCGCCAGCAGCGCTCACATGCCCAGTGGGAAGGAGGAAGTTTGGTGGCTGCCAGAGGGGCAGTAAGCACTTTGCTGCTCCTGAGGGGAGGGGTCGATCCTCCTCTTCGCAACATCTTTACCTGAGGGCATCACTGGCAGCTGCTCAGCCTCCTCAATATGCAGAGCCAGGAGGCAACCCCAGTTCCGAGGTTCCTTTTCCCCCCACCCCCACCCTCTTGTAGGCCAAGGAACACCCAGGAAGAGCTCTGATCTTCTGCGGGCTACCCTCCCTCCTCACACGCATCAGTCCATCTGCTGCTGGTATCATCCCTGTTGCAGACATAGATGCACTGCAGACCACCACAATTTTCTCATGGTCCACCAGTGGTCTGTGGACCACCAATTGATGACCTAGATTTTTTTAAAATCTTGTTTCTTATAACTCCCTTATCTCCACTTTTTTGCCTAAAGTCCCATAGATTTCAAAGATTATTTCAGGGACTCTTTTGATTGTTTTCCTATGAATCATGAGGAAAGGATAGTTGATGGCTTCTATCAGACTTGGTTACCCTTCTTTGAGGTCCTTCATACAGCTACCTGGAAGATAACACACTTCCCATAATGTCATATCAGGTCTGCACATGCTGTTGCTGTTCTTTTAACAAGAACCACCCACCACAACATACTATTCCTTTCTCAGGGCAGCTCCTGGATATCTTTAATTGGGTCTAAATGTTCTGTGGCATGATTTACTAGGGGCTGCAGGTTATCCATATGTTTGCTTCTGACAAAGAGTGGGTATGCTTATGGTACTCTTGTTGCTTTTCTGACCCTCTTGGAGAGATTCAAGTGCCCTGCCCAGGAATCTCTTTTTTATTCCTTATACATTTCAGTGTATCAACTCTCTCAAGTCCTTTCCAATAAAAAGGAAAAAAAAAGCCCACACTATGCTTGCATTTGTCACAAATACGGCTTGGATACAATTCAGGCAGACAGACAAATATTGCCCACGATTGGCAGATCACAATGATCTTTTCTTCACTGTCTGTGTTGCTTGGAGCCTTTCCTATCAACTTTCAAAGCCAAATAATCATGAATTTCCAGAAGCTGCTTCCTGGATGAGAACTAGTCTGAATTGAAACAAAAAAGATTAATCAATTAATCACCCAATTAACCATCAGCAAACGATCAAATGATTGCCAGGCTATCAAGTACAGAGAGGTGAATACTTATCTTGGCAATAATACTTGGAAAAAAAATTCTGAAATAATGATTGCTTGGAAATGGAATATACAAAACAGTGTGATGTGGCTACCAGAAAGGCAAATATATTTTTAGGCAGCAGCAACATAAATGTTGTTTCGGTATTGCAAAAAGTAAAAATTTCATTTTATTTTATCTTTGTCAGATCCCTCTAAAGCAGGGTGTCAAACTCGCATTGTTATGGCTATGTCATGTGACGTATCATGACTTTCCCCCAGAGGTGGTATTCAGCAGATTCTGACAAGTTCTGGAGAACAGGTAGTGGAAATTTTGAGTAGTTCTGAGAACCAGCAAATACCACCTCTGACTGGAGATTTTACAATATCCTTCCCCTGCCACGGCCACCAAGCCATGCCCAGAGAACCGGTAGTCAAAAAAATGTGAATCCCACCACTGCTTTCCCCCCCTTCGCTAAACTGGGTGTGGCCATGATCAGCGTGTGGTGCATCTGGCCTGCAAGTTTGACAGCCCGGCTCTAAGAAAGCAATGTTTCTTACAGTGTAGTTCTAGAAACCAGGAGTGTTCCCAATATCCCCTGAGGGATCCTCAAAATTAAATTTGCCAGCTTATGTAAAAAGAAAATACAACATTAAAATTCCATCAAACAAGCATAAGCAGTAGCAATAGCAACAGCAAAGGCATCATTTCTAATTTTTAATACAATGACTCTGTCAGGGCTCCAACACAACCACCCCCATTCAAATCATAAGTCTCTAGCCGCATCTCTCAGAGTAAAAAAAAAAGATTTATTAGGAGTGACCATGTCGGCGTTAGCTGAGTACAGCTGATATAAATATAAATCATTCATTTCCCTCTTGACCTTGCCCCCCCCGATGTATATTCTCCAATGGGACACATCCATAGCCAAGAGTCATCAATCATGCTCTCCAGTAATATTTTTGTGCACCGACAGCTTTGAACTGCCAAGGCGATTATCTGAGGCATTTCAGGAATACACTATTTCCCCCACTCCCTTTCTGCTGGCGACTAAAAAGACCAAATGAGTATTTTTTTAGTTGACAGGCTCTTAGACTGGGAAAGGTGGAAGGAAAGAGAAGGACCATCAGCAAGCTGTATTGACTCAGTTACAGTGGCAATGAGTGCACCATTGGGAGACCTGAAAGCCCAGTTTAGGAATAAGTGGTCATGGGGACAGTCCATTAAAAAACAGCTTGGTCGTACATAATCAGTCAAATACTGAAAAATATAATTCATATAAATGAAGCTTTTTTGGGATCCCCCATCATTCCTAAAAGTGGGAGGAGGTTCCTGAGATAAAAACAAGTTTAAGAAACACTGCCCCTAACGTATTGTTCTGAGCAATGGAAAAATTCAGATAAATTGGAACAGATTGAGAGAAGGACAATGTGATTTCTCATTGGAGATTTAGCTTACAGGACTTCGAAGGAAATTGAAGGAGACGGAAACGCTTAGCCTTAAAGGCTAGGTTACACTGGCCGACGGATGCAAAATGTATGTAAAAAGGACACAGCGGACGAGCAAATTTTCTATCCATTGTTATCCGCTCTCAAAAGGGGCAAAAATCTGCATAAACAGAACAGAAAAGAACGGAAAGGAACGGGGGAGAGGATGTAGCGAGGATGTTAAACGGATGCTCAACGGAAGCCTAGCGGATGGAAGCGGATGGCATGTCTGCAGGGCTTCCGGGGCAGAACAAAGCGGACGCGTAGCGGACGGAATGGATGCGTAGCGGATGCGTAGCGGATGACGCAAATGTGTAGCGGATGATGCGGATGCATCACGGATGCCTAGCGGATGCGTAGCGAATGCAAAGCGTTCACTGCGCATGCGGGGAGGATGCATTGCGTCAGCTCCGTGGATATAAAAGGAGGCAGCTCGCAAGCAGGTCACCATTCAGAGGAAAGACCTGC